>JABUQX010032107.1:17500-32500 GCA_015478945.1 Trachelipus rathkii
GTAACAATGTATTTTACAAATTTTAACTTTTTAGTAAATATTAATTTAGCTTAATTAAATTATAGTAAATTAAAATAGCCTCGTTATCTAATATTATTATATAATTATATATACACGTATATATAATAATATATATATATAAGTATATTATATATAATTATATATATTATATATATATATGAGATGCGACAGATACGAGCGGATAAAGATAGCCTCCAATGAGTTTAGCCTATGCCGTTAGTCTGCATCCCCCTCTCACTACTCTTATATATCAAGAATCTTTATAAATAAACTTAAGAAATTACTGCCTTCTCTGATTGAACCGCCATGTTGCGAAGGAGGACATGTTATACCCCGATTGCTTATTAAATCTGAGCGCGTATACTATCATGCTCCAAACTCCTTAGTTTATTTGTAAGAATGTTTTGACCGTAATTTTTACTATAATAAACCATATTATTTATCTCAAATGAGATAATGAAATAATATTTTCCTACTTGAATCAGCCTTTCTTCTGTGTTACATTAACTTTAATTCATTACTTTTACAAAGGTCTCCTGACCACGTTTCTATATACTATATATATATATATATATATATTATATATATATATATAATACTATCTATACCTATATATATATATATTACACTATATATTAAATTATATTATACTATACTATATATATTATAGTGATGGGACGTATTAATCCGCGAATCGAGCATCGTAATCGTCAAATCGGCTTGTTTTTCAGAAATCTGAATCAGAAAAGCGGAATCAGGCACAAATTGTACTATTCTTATGACCTGATCTTGGTTATACATTCTGAAAATAATTTTTACACATCCTCTGATATTTCAAAGACAGTATTTCGAAGTCTGTCGATATTGATTAATTCAGTTCTTTGCCTTAATTCTATTAATAAAAGATACGACTGGATTGAGCGGCCGCAACTTTACGTAAAGACCTTTAAATGTCATGTTAAATTTTCAGACATCATGTGAGGCAGACATTGCATGTTCGTGTATGATTATGTAGTACTGTTTGATAATTATCTTCCAATTACTCGTGTAACTCTGTAAGTGCAGCAGGAAATATCTAAATTTAGCTTTGTCACATATACTGGACCTACTTGAATAATAAATGCAATCCTTCAGTTCACCTTTTTCACGATCTCAATATAAGTGCATTGTTCAACAATTATGATAATGAATTTAAAACCACTTTTTTTAAATTAATAATCATATATAGCTAAGGGGTAACGCACTCTCTAATATGGCTTGCAGAGTACACAGCAGGAGTCCAGAACATTACGCTGTTTTTTTACACTCTTACACTAGTTTCAACGATGCCATATTTGAACAAAGAGACGTGAAAAAAAAATATATCCACTATTCAAATTCTCCCTCAGAGCTGAAGATCTGTCGCCTCAACATATTGCCATAGATGAAAGAATATCAAACTAGAGTTAATTTACCACAGCACAGATGTATTCAGAGTGTGACAAACAGATTGTTAATACCAGTATCATATGCTTTGCAAATAATTTCGTCATGAACAACAAGACGCTCCTCATTCATATCGCACAGCTGATCATTCTAAAAATTGCCATGCTAGAAACACGGAAATTCTTTGAATAAGATGTCTATAATATACTTAAAAATTTTTGGTGGATTGCTTTCTCAAATGTATGAGCCACAAGGAGTCAATTGCATCGGCAATAATCCCAAAGTTAGAAAGGTATTTTGCAGTTTTAAAAGGTCTAGATAAAGCTATTTCAGGACCTGGATCCCACCACTCTATCATTCCATGGACATATTTCAAGTAAAGAAATCTCGCATTTACTTTACTTGCTAACCTATCTGCATTTAAAAACTACATTCCTTTAGGATGAATTATTAACAATTAAAAAAGTGGAAGAGATATTCTTAAGCAAATACTATATATGTTGATAAAATGGGATAAAGGAAAACAGTTGCCACTGACTTTAAATACTAATTCTTCATGGATTCTTTCTCATTTACTCAACACAGCAAATAGGGGCGAATAAAGGTGGATAACTGAACCAGATAAATAGTTCCAGTTTTGGACTGGGTAAAATTCGATATTCAAGGCGGTAGACAAAATGGACTTTAAAAAACAGCCAACGGCAAACTGCATCCTAAGGGAGAAAACACATATCATGGAAAAAAATTTCCAAATCATTCTTGAAAAATAAACACTCAGCCCCTATAACAAAATATGACACACTTAATAAAAATTCAGGAAGATCCGACCTACCAACTGGTGGTCATCCAGTAGATAAAGTACCTCAGGCACTGGGTTTTCCTCTAGATAATATTTTCTAATATAATATCACACTACTCCCTCTCATTCTGTGTTCTTGCGAATGAGAATCTTGAATACCTTCTAGCTACCAAATCTCAAGTCATTTGTTACTTTTACTGTCTCCTATCGAACCGCCGGATGCCCACTCTGAGGATTGCTGATCCGTTTTCATAAAAATAGTCAATTATTGCAACTTCCTAAATTAATAAGCTCATGCTCGTGAAACGAGAATACTGAGATATATCTCCATACACACTTCTTCCGATGGCAAAATATTACAAAAGTATCACTATGAATAAATGGATTTATTTTACACATAAAAATGACATAAAATGGTTGTGTAGATTGATACTAATATGCTATGATTTCATTTAAATGAATAAAGTAAATAACTAATTATTTCTTAGCACAAATAAAATATAAAATTTTCTATTAACATAAATATAAACTTTAATAATTCCTAAAATTAAGTTTAAGCCAAAATTTAGCATTAATGAGTAATAAGGACAAGAGTATTTATATTGTAACGATCTATTTTATGGAAGGAACATTTCAGAGTTACGAATATACTGATACCGTTTATTACAGTTCGATCCGCAATGGGAATACATTATAAGCTGGGAATGAATATATATAGTATATTATATACATTTATAATAATAATATAAATATATTATACTAATATAATATAATTATAAATCTAATATACAATTATCGATGAAATTCCCTCGAAGTCTATCTCCGAATCCACCATGAAACCAGGATATACACATAATTTTATGATTAGATAATCCAGACATCACCTAGATAATTTATGTCAGCTTGGAAATATTTAATTCCCGGTCCCCATCAATAACCCCCATTAACTAAAATATTTATTACTATATATACTATTATATTCAATTTAATATATTTATCATATTATACTAATATAAATTTAATATGAATAAATATGTATATTTTTCACATATTTATCTTTCATATATTAAATAATTTTTATACTTAATTATAAGTTATATTTTTTTTACAATGTATAAATATAGAACTATAACTTAATACATATATCCCTTTATCATTATAGTACTACAACTATCGATATACATATATTTAATAAACATAAGTATATATATTAATTAATTAAAATCTAGATATAACTATCCATGCATATAAATTATAAATAAAAGCTTATAATTATATTTATTATATAATTAATAATATATATATAATAAATAATATAATATATAAATATATATAATAAATATATATATAGATTAATAAAATTATATATTATATATATAATTATTATAATGAAGAATGAGAGCGACGAGAGTAGGAGAGTAAATAGATATAGGATAGTCGATTAGGATGTATAGAGAGAACGGGATGAGAGAAAGTATAAACTACGTATATTACTAGACCAGCTATACAATTTACGTAGTACTTTATATACTTATATGTATAGATGAGAGTAAGTTAAGTATGATCTGAGAGAGAGTTATAAGTACCTACGTGAGCAGTTATAGTAGATAACACGATCCGCGGCCTATTATTATTGTTATTATAAGTATATCCTTAATATATTATATTTATTAATATTTACTGAATAAAAATTCTATTTCATTTAATTTATTTGAACTATGTTATTCCTATTTATTTTTATTTGAATATTATTTATATTTAATATTTTAATATTATTATATTAAATTTTAATTTTTAAATATTTAATATTTGCATAACTTTTTTATAAATTTAGAACATTTTATTTTTAATAAGGTTAATTATGAGGCTTTAGTTATCTACATGCGATATATATATGATAAATAGCACAGATTTACTATTATTACTGTTCCATGTCAAGCCATAAAATCCAGACATGCGCATCTACAAAGCGAGCGATTATTAGCGAGAAGAGAGAGGATTGAGATAAGAGATATAGATGATAATAAGATAAGATAGATGAGAGATGAGAGTAGTAAAGAATGCAGAGAGAGAGAGAGCGAGGAAGAGAGAGAAGATAGATGAAGATAAAACTTTGAGCAGCACTTCAGGAGATTTTGGAAAAAGATAATCGAAGAAAGGAAATGGATAGAATAAGGAAATATGGTATAGAGAGAGAGAGTAGAGAGAGCATATTTTATATTATATATTGTATATATTATGTATAATTTATATATAATATTAATAATAATACTCATAATAGATTATAATATTAGATTATATATACTATTAATAATATATAAATATATATATTATTAATATATATATTAATAATATATATTATATATATATATATATTATATATATATTAATAATATATATACTATTAATTTATATATTATAACTTAATATATAGAAGAAATATAATATATAGTATATAATAATATAAATATATATAATATTATATTATAAAAATATAATAATTATATATATAGTATTAATATTATAATATATTATTATACTATAATAATATATATATTATTATAACCTTTAGTTTGACCATGGCATATTTCGCCAATTGACTCTGCCGGCTATACCCTAATTACACCAGCCTACACTCTAAGGACTCTTTACACCTGCACCTAAACTTCTTAGACCTATAACCTAACCCATTAACCTAAGCTCTAACTCTACCTAACCTAACCTAACCTAAACCTAAACCTAACCATAACTCATAAACCTTACACCTAAGCGGTTACACCGTATCATAACCTAGACCTTACACCTTATCCTTATACACCTGCACCTAGCTCTCCACCCCGTCCTGAGCTCTTGATATCTCAGGTAACTGGATGCCTTAGCCTGTTGGTAGACGTATCTTGTGCTAACATTGAGGTCATGTTATAGGTACTGTAACTTGGACCTGTAGGGATCTTCCATACTTATTTCCATCCTGATGGACAACAAACACACAACACTAAACATAACACACACACACAATCTACACACACAAATAAACATAAGAGGATATACATCAACAACACCACACATCTTACAATTCACACTGACATTCACACATTCTACTAATGGTAAACACTTATAGACACACATTTCACTTATTATTACACACATTCTACTGATATGACACTAATAATATACATCACATTCATCATATATGACACTGTGCATTTGACATAGACACTTATCAATTAATGAAATACAACTTATACTTGTGTTTAAAACACAACACAAAAAACACAACACAACACTATACACACACACACTTACACTATATACACTAATAATTCACTAATTAGACTACTTTACATTATCTTTCTATCACATTAAGACACTTTACCTACTTTACATTTACTGACATGTATACACACGTTTAATAACACACGCACCATTCCTTTGGATCTCTCAATAGGGTCATTGTTAGCCCAACCCTATATATTTTAGCGCTACTTAAACAAAATTATTTTATTATTAAAAATACAAAAAATTCGCGAACCTAAAAACTGTAACTCATTACAGACATCTTTTATATATTATTTATTACTTGTAATTACTTTATTATATTATGTTAATAATTTATTAAAAAAAATTAATGCAGTAGTAAGTAAGAAAAAAACCAGAGTGCCTGATATTTAAACATTTTATATTATTTAACTTTGTAACAATATGTACGAAATATGGTTATTATTAAAAAACATTATTATCACTTTACAGACTAAGACCTCAGTTTTAATCATGTAATATCGAAAATTAGATATAGGTGTTATTCACTTAAACACCTAAGGGTGGAAGATAAGTATATGCGTTGTTTTTACTGTTATATACTGCTTTAACTCATAGATTTTAACATGCTTTTATTAAACTACAATTAGTTTTACTTAGCTTTTAACTTATAAATGATAAATGATATGTTATATTAAGACTGTCTAATTTAACTCATATACAGAATAGTTAATAATTAACATTATTAATATACTTAATAATAAGCAGTATCAAATATCTCAGTAAAATCATCATAGTAGAATATATAGAGTTGTTACCTAAGACACCGTGTTAAGGGATATTAGTACGCGTTATGTATTTAACTGGGCTGTTAACTGCTATTATACTTAACTTCTCTGCTCTTTACTTTATTAATTTATCGCTTTATTCATAGCATTTAAATCATTTTAATGTACTGTACTTTTACTGCTTTTAAGCTCAATGTTTTACTGATATAGTTATAACTCATATATTTATTAAACAGTTATGTTTTTATATATTTTAGAATTATTATACATTAATAATTTATGTTATTATAATTATTTTTAGTATTTTATTTATTATCATAATTTATTATTTTATAAGTTATTTATAACTTTATTATTTTATAATCATTAATATTTATTTTTATTAAGTTATATATTTATTACTGATAAAGTATTGATTTAATTTACTCATGCTTTCATTAATTGCTTATATGATATTATTTAAGAATACACATAACATATTACATTACTTTAATTTATTAGCACACTTTATATTAATACACTTTACAACTTCAATTCACTATGACACTTATATACACAATACTATTATACTGCTATTGACACTATTATTATTATTTAAATTCATATAATATATATATAACCCTGATATCTTAATTGTTACATCATACATTTATTAACATTACACAACACACACCAATACACATACTAACCACTAAACACACACCACACTTTATTTACATTATTGCATCAAAAAAAAATATATACTTACACACAAACTATTAACAGCTACACATGATTACTATATAATTAAAACCCTAGTAGCGACAAAACAGACGTATAGATATTAATTAAATTTAGGTAGCGTATGTGAGACCTAGGCTAAATTCACTCCTCTATGTGTTGACATTATAACCTACGCGGCAAAAGAACAGTAAACAAGCACGATTAGAATTGTAGCTTCCACCATATACCTCTAGGCAACATGTTTGATGATAAAAAGCCAACATCAACCAAACCATAATGTATCACGAACAGCATGCAATCTACACGCCCGACCAGACTTCTCCACTCTTACTACACGAACACATCTCACCATACGGTATCCAAGGAAGAAGTTTATACTTAATCAAAAACGACAAATAGGTTTACCCTCTAGGAGCCACACTTACACGCGAGTAACCTACCATCACGTTATCAATATACAGTATTAGTACGATTTCGCATAAAGAGCCACGGCCTACTAGTTTTAATATTGATTCTGCATTTCTACACACGTACATAGGCATAAAACTATATAGGAATGTTGGACAGCTCTTAAAAAAACATATTACTTATATTTAAATTATAAATAAGATCATTAATACTCTTGATGACAAAGTAGATATTATATCCCTCACTCTCACTCTCAACATGATTATAATATATTTGCTTTATAAATATTTTAATAACTGATGGAATATAATTTAAATAACTTTAACTAAAATAAAAATTTTTATGATAATTTTATATAAAACTAATTAATTATATATTTAACGTACCTATATTTCATTTAATAAAATCAGATTTAAATCTAGTTAAAGATCCAGCACCTAGCTTACCCCGTTCATATACGTATTATAGTTACAATAACATATAATTAGGCTTACTAACAGATATTTATGTTCTAATTTTGCTGTTATGTTATTAACATCTATACTATTATAGCGTATGTAATAATGTTAATTATTATTATAAAAATAAGCCCAATATAAATAGATTTCTTCTCGTAATTAATTCTTAACATTAGGATTAAAATATTATTAAAATACATTTACTAATTGATATTTTAAATTTTAAAATAAATAAACAAAATATTAACATACATATGTATATATTTATTCACTCGATGAATACGATAAAATATGTTCAAGTTTTATTTAATAATAATTTATTATTATTATCGGGTAATTTTCTTTATTAATTTAATTAATTATCTTTAATATAATAATTATATATTCATATATAGTACATAGGGGTGACATAATCCAATTACACCGTGAAGTAAAAATACACAAACTTAACTACTCGCAACTCACTCTTACAGGATACGAATACTATGTAACTTCCTCTATTCTGCTAACAATGTGTTGATTATAATTAATAACTAACTTTAGGCCTATTTAAATTAGAGATAATATCCTGTATTTTTATGTTAATTACCCTTGTGGACGATTTAAACCATATATTATTCCTAGGTCATAAAAATAATATTTACATAAAAAACTGAACCTTTTTCTATAAAAATTAGTGGTATATAATGATACAATTATACTTATATCATTTAGGATCCTTAAATTTAGCTTTAGATAAAGCCTTTTCGTATATATTATAGTATCGATATATACCCCATTAGATATAATAAGCTTTAATTTAATCCTTAAATTTCAAATCAATAATTTTTATATTCCATAGTTAATAGTTATTTAATATAATGTTATTTAATTATTTTTATATAAATATTAATTTACAACTGAAATCATTCTGTATTACGGTTAAGATCCTCTTAAGCAAGTAAGAAGCGAAATGTTTTCCTTACTTGTATGATTTTAGACGATCGTAAGTAGTGCCCCTCTATGATTCATATTAGACTAACACCACACTTATATGAGGGGACTCAATGCATATGCATTATCCCACCGCAAGGCAGCCAACCCAGTCATCTTAATTACCTGATGAGGTGAGCGCTCTCCTGACCCGCGTCCACCGCCGACCGCATTTATATAGTTATACTAGCCGCAGGCGCATATATTTACCATACGATCCACTCGCCCGCCGCGCTTGCGCCCTGCAGGCTGCAATATTTACGACGTTTAATCTCGTCACAGAATTATGTATAAGTTTATTATATATATATATAGTATATAATATGATTTATATATTATAACTATATAATATTTATATATTATGAGATATATATTTAAAACTATTTAATAAATATAAATACTCAATAATTTTTTAATATATATTATACAAATATAATGTAGCCTATAAAGATGTATATAGAAATAATATATATAAATTATATAATTGTGTTGTGTAAGATGTGAGTGTATTAAGTTGTCTATTGGGTGAGCTGATAAAATGATGTACTATGGATAAAATGTGGCGTAGTTGTGATAATAAGATGAATATAAAAGTGTGTATGTGATAAAGTAATAAAAGTAGTAAAAGTAGTAGTATATCTATGGTAAGAGTAACTGCTTATAAGATGAATCATTTTATTATTTTAGTAATAATTTTTTAGTGGGTATCAAAATATAGCTGTACGCCAATACATAAAATGAATGAGTTCATTTACAAGATATATATGTAAACCACCAAATTGACTATGTATAACGGATACAAAGCTAAGTTTATAAAGTTGAATAAATGAGAGAAATATATGGAATAAAATAATGATGCAAATACAAAAGCTGATGCCTTAATCAATTTAAATGATTGATGAGCATCAAAAGCTGCAGTTAGTTATATACAGTAAAGTTTGAGAAAATAAAGGCATTCAAAACTCGATTAGAGGCTAATCCTAATTAGTTTTAAGTGGGGTATCCAAAAGCTATGAATAAGTAGTTTTACATCAAAGTTGCACCGGCATCAAAATTAATCGAGTTTTGAATAGAGGGTGTCCGTATTAGGATGTATAGTGTATACGATACATATACATTAATATATAAGCGAATAATCATATGATGGTACGCGGTAGTGTATGTTGTGTTCAATAAATTAATAATAGTCTAATAGCATGAAAATAGTATAAATAATAACAATAATATAATAAGTATATTAATAATATATAATAAAATCAGTTTTATAATAAATATTATAAGAATGAAACGATTTATATATGTGTAAAGATGAGTGTTGCGTGTGTGTGTGCTGTGTTGAGTGCGAGTGTGGCTGTTGTGTGTGTGTGTGCTATGTGTGCGATATACGTAGTGATGATAATGTGTAGTTCTATAAATTTAACTAATGATATTCAACTATGGCGAATATATATTTAGCGGTCCTGCAGAGTGAACGTCAAATATAGCACGAGCATGCTAGAGCTGACGACATGAAAATAATTGCTGATTGTACCTGCTGGGCAGCCACGTACGGCTGAGGGACGGGAACGCGGAAATATAATATTGCCCCAGCCTGCGTGAGAGCGACATCGCGGCGGGCGGAGGTACGTTAACACTGTAGGAAATAATTGACGCCATGCGGGCGCCGGTGACGACGCGGCTAGGAACGACACATAGCGCAGAACAGTGTTCGGGGTATGGTCATTGTTACAATACTTATATGCGTGAGTGAGTAGGCTCATGCTGAGCCCTGTAGATGAGTTATATATTAAATAGATAACTAGAGGTAAAACTACTCCGGACCATAAAAATTCACAAGTAAGGAAAACAGTTTCCTTCTTACTTGCTTAATTAGGCATTGATCCAATATTTATAATGAATTTTGCGGACCCTCACTATTTTAAACCCTACCTACCTGATAAATGGACATCAAATATGTCGATAATTTAATTTATCAGCTAAGATTTTGAACCCTATAAACATCCAAATTGCTAGCTTGATATTTTTGCCTTACTTAAAAACGTTGTTTTTCCGGTTATGTTTATTCTAGTGTCTGTAGTAACATTATTTATCAAATTTTTCATTTTTCATAAAAGCTTTTCATTTTTGAACATTTTCGTATCAAACTTCCAGAATTTTTTCGAAATGACTTCAAACATTTGATAATATGACCATAGGATATGGATCCAATTACCTAACATTATAATTGCACTCTGATTATATTTTCGACTTTTTGAAGTTTATGCTGACTCAGAACGTTGTCCAATTCAAATCTACCACTTATTTATGAGCATTTTTGAAATAGAAAAATCTGCTAGCATATATTTTATTAATCTAGTTTTTAGGCGTAAAGTGGCATGAAAATTACAGAAGCATTATAGAGATAAGTCTATTGGCAAAGCCACAATTATTGTTAACTTTAGATACTTTTATTAGTTCGCCATTAGTTTGCATTTCTTTTATGGAAGTCACAATTTTTAAAGATAGAACAGGGAAATTTTTAAAATATTTTATTCTTTTGAGATAGACAAAACTCAATTTACGGAACTAAACATGAAAAATAAAAATAGTCCGCTATCTCGTACCACAACTATACAAGACACTGAAAATTGATATTTGTTCAGGTAATATTAAATAGATAACACATTATTTCATTCTCGATTTTTTTAATGCATATTCAAATAACTAATTATATCAGATTAGAGATAAATATATTTGTGTGAATTATATTATTCTTTGATATGTACTAACTGATATACCGATACAACATTCAAAATTTTCAGAGTGAGCGTTGTATTATATAGGATTAGTAGCCAAGATAGTACACTTGTTTACAAACAAATGGATGTTGTAATATTTCCGATAGAAAATTTGTTTAATAAAATGAACCCTAAAAATTTTTTATTTTGAATAATTTGCATATTTTAAAAAGAAGTGTAATTTACGAAATACTTTTAAATGCATATTATATACAAAATAAATAGAGAAATTATCTAAGTAAAAAATGTATGACTACATATGCTCTGACTAAGGAATTTGCACTCTTTGAAAATTATTCATCACTTCTTCTCTATATATATATTAAAATGATTTATATATATCGCAATTTTTCATTCTAAAAAATCCAGAGCTCTCATGAGAAACTTCCTTTTCTATATTTATTATGGACAAAAATGCCTTGTTTCATACATCTTCCAAATTAAATCTGTAAAACTAAAAATTAATCAGTTAGCATTTATGTATGATAATGAAACCTTTAGTTCTATCACAAATTTGAAGTCATTTGTCAGAAAAAAAATTCTAGGAAGTTGATACGAAAAAAGTGTCAAAAACATGGGTTTTGGAAAATTTTGTGAAAAATTTTGTGAAAAAAATGACTATCAGATCAACAGAATTAAAAACCTTCGGAATTATGAACATTAAAACGTTTATTAGAGGTCTCCAAAAAATAAAAGCATTATGATGCAATATTTTGATATATATATGTTTAAGGATATGCTTATTTATAACGTCATAAATTAATCAGATCTAGAACTATCGAGTGTTTGAAGGTTTATTTTCTGAATTATATTTAAGGTGGGGGCCTTAAAAATGATGGGTCACCTCAACATCTAATTAATAATTAGGTTAATCAATTGTGCATTCACTTAAAAGGAAATACTTAATCCGATACAGCAATGAGTATTCATTATTGAAATTAATTAATTTATGTAAGAAAATGAGTTTTCCAATACTTAGTGAGCAAGCAATTATTGCTTTAGGATTATTTTAACTAATACTGCCCCTCCATGCAATTTAATTATAGCCTTGACTTACCTATATGCTTATTAACTGTTTAGCAAGAAAAGGATTATATTGGTACACTTCAAAATGTTGATCGGACACTAGAATGTCAGGCCCCTTTACCACGTCCCTAGTCCTGATTGCAATTACCATCACATATTCACTACGATTCCAAAACACGCCAAACATTGTCAGTTTATGGACAATACTATTATGCACATGGAATTGAGGAGTTTTATTAAATCTATTCCACACGCTCTGCGATACACCACAACCGTCTACTGAATTATGCCTACCTCCTTAAATTTTAGGCCTAAAGTATTAGTTATATTTCAACATTCATTTATTACAGAGATGAGCGTCAGTTATCGTATCTAGATTAGAGGAAGTAGGCGGGTTGTTGTTAGTAATATTATTTCTCCTGTTATGAGATTGTACAACCTGTACATAGATTAATTAAATATTAAATAAATATAGAAATCTCTGTAATTATATTTTATTAAAATAATTTGGAATATGTTATATAGTTACTTTTCGGAGTGAGATAATATTAAATAGAGTAATTAGTGTGAAATATTATTGATTATTATTTAAATAAAAACTATATGTAAAATGATATTAAAATTAATATTACATAATAAAATTAAAGAAGAAGCAATACTTATATTATATTTGTATTTATATATTTATAACTTATTTATAAATTGAAAAAAATATGTCGTAAAGCAGTAAGTCAATAGAACAAAACAGTGTATAGCAAATATTAAATAGTAAGGTATTATTAATAATGATTTATATTAAATATATTATTATAACTATATAAATAATAACTAAAGGTTAGCTTAGTGAGTCTGGCCGATTCTTACTGATTTAACTGATTTATTGCTTTAAGGATGCTTATAACAATATATATTTTAGTAAATAAGACATTATTTTAAAATTTGATAAAGTTATTTTTAAAATTTTAATAAAATATTAAAAATTTATAAAAAAAATATTATATTTAACAGTCAACATTATAAGTTCAATTTGATTTTTAAATTAATATGTTACTAATTATTAATTATTTTAATTATTATTAGAAATAAATATATTGATAATATAATTTAGCATATATCTCTGAGTAATTCTAATTTATGAATGTTAATATTATTTAATATTATACTTATGCACTAATAATATCAATTACCTTAGACAAGAAATTAAAAAAAAAAATTATGGACAAGTTAAAATGCCCAAAATGACTTGAAATGCTTACCGAGAATGCTTACCTCCTCAAAACCGATACTCGATAATTGAAGCTAGAAGCTATAAATGCTAGGTACAAGTGTCAATGTTTCTTATAAGATAAGCTGACAGAAAATTTATAATCATAGAGTAAAGCAATATATATACATGTGGTAAAGCTGAAAGCCTGTTCAAGTAAATCTGAGGTATGTGATGTGTATGTGTTGAGAGTGTATGGTAACCGACATTGTGTATATAAGATTAGTATTAATATTGTATAAGATGTTCATATTGTTATTAGTAAGATTGAGTGTGCGATGGGCTGTGTGTATATATATATTAGTATATCGTGATGTACCTATAATATACTGGCATACTCATCATATACCTAGCTATATCATGTGTGTGTATTTAAAAATATATATATATATAAAGAGATGATTAAATAAAAAAAAAAAATAATATTTAGTTATTATATTTTCAATTAAATTAATGTTATCAGTTATACCATATCTATATTAAGCATATCTAGCATAAGCATAATATTACTATTATATATAATATACATATACTATTAAATATATAATTATAATATATAACTTATATATTATATATATATATATATATATGTCGTGATTTTATGATTAGTATATTTATATATTTATATATACTTATATACAATATATATATGATTAAGTAAATAT
The DNA here is from genome assembly GCA_015478945.1 of Trachelipus rathkii. Taxonomy (NCBI): domain Eukaryota; kingdom Metazoa; phylum Arthropoda; class Malacostraca; order Isopoda; family Trachelipodidae; genus Trachelipus; species Trachelipus rathkii. The sequence goes on from JABUQX010032107.1 coordinate 32,085, forward strand.
AAAATTAGTGTATGTGATAAATATCACTAGTACTATGTGCAAAGTCATGATAAGTATAAATCTAGCTGTGATAAGTATAAAGATTTACTAGTGTAGTGAGATAAGATATAATTACTGAAGTGAGTATTGGGGTATGTAAGTAAATCATGTGTGTAGATATTTGTAAGTAAATCTGCTACTATATAAAATTAAATATAGATATATATAATATGATAATGATGCTGAGTGTAGTGGGAAAGTTATATGTGATATTTGGGACCAAATTGTAAGTTCATAGTGAATTGATGTGATTATAAAGTTAATCATATGTGAATGGCTGATAAGTGTACCGCATATTTGTGCTTATATTAAAGTGTTTTAAATGTAAATAATATGTCTAAAATGATATTAGGTATAAATGTATAAAGTTGTTCAAT
>JABUQX010032107.1:35000-37124 GCA_015478945.1 Trachelipus rathkii
ATCATAGTTTTTAAAAAAAAAAACCCCAAATAAATAAATACTTTTTTGATTTAATTAATAATATCTTATATAAGATATATTATATATATATATATATTATATATAATATAAAGTAATATATATAATATATATATATAATTTTTATATATATATAATATAATTATATTAATATAATATAATATATAAATATTATATATATTATATAATTAGTCATATATATATATATATATATATATATTATATTATTAATATAATAATATAATTATATTATAATATATACTTAATATATAATATATATATTATTTATTACTCATAATTAATATACTTATATCTAACAGATTTCGCCACACACTAACGTCTGCGCTCCTCTATATTATATATTATTATTTATTGTTCTCTCCTACTTTTGTGATCTCTATACATTCTATCGGATATATATAATATATCTACTAAAATAATATAAACAAACACATATCACCAATTTCAGGTATTTTCAAATAATCTATATACATGGAATAAAGCTAGGAAGAAAACAAGATTAGAAATTGTATTAACCAGAACTTATCATCTGAAGTTTATTAAAAACAAGTGAAATATTAAATGACACTTCAATAATGGTTATATGCATATGGCATTTAAAATAGAACATAAATGTAATAGGAAAACTTATTTTAATACTGATTTTAATACAGTTCTCAAACCATATTTCGTCTACCGCCCAACTTTAAAAAAAAAAAAAAAAAAATAATCAATATATTTTTCAGCGCCCCTCCAATTTATTTTACTTATCAAACTAAAAACCCAATGACATTCATTACTTAGTACATGTGACTTTAATGTGATCCACTTTTATTTAAAATATCACATCCATCCATGCATCAAGTTTAAGGTTTATGACGCATTTAAAGCAACTTTGAATAAATGTTTGTAGTGTAATATGTTTTTTCAAATTAAAAACAAACATAATATTTTAATTTTAAACAAATATAATAATCAATTTTCATTTAAAACTAAAATTTAATTTCAAAAATTTGATGATTTTTAACAAGTTTGTTGATATCAGATCGAATTTACTCAAAAACAGCCGCAAGTCGCAGCGTTCTGTAACAATATGATATGATTTCCTCTTTTAGTAAGCAGCGTTGCCACAGACTAAATCCTCACAGTTCAATACACAAATATGACGATAGGAAGACTATTAAAAATCGATTTGATTATGGTCGACCACAATCCGGCGTGCGAGGCCGGATGCTTTTATAGGCTATAGTCTTGGTAGCCATTTTTGTGCCGCTTTTAGATGTTGCTCTCGTTTGTACAAAGCTTCTATAAGTCTTCTGTGCAGCATGGATTACATTCGTCGTTTTGGCGTCGAACCGAAGATATATTTTCAATTTCCATATAATTTATGAACGAGTATCATACCAGAATGGTGGGAAGTTTTTCCAAGATGTTTTGACTTTGAAACTGAAAACTGACCTTCAATACTGATAAATGGAAAAATGTGTCGGACTCAAGTCTTTCGAATTCTTCTGGATATATGCATCTTCGGCTACGAAACAGAACGACATTTTTGTTTTACTAAGTTTCCAATATTCATCCTTTTGAAGTTGGAAATTAGAGTATTTAAACATTATTTTGTATACTCATAAGTACGCAGATATCTTCTTTGATTATTTACATTTTTTATTCTTCTCTGTGATGAAGTTTTGTCGCGACACAATTCTGTGTCTTTAGCTTTCAAGGAACTCATATCACAGAGTACCAACAGCATTGTAAAAATTTCGTAGTCAGACAATGCTCTCTTGATATGCCCAAACACTTCATGTGTGAAACAGCAATTGGAGTTATATAAATCATTCATACTTTAGCAACACCAAAGTCTGATTAAATAATCTATACAGTAAAACTGTCTTTCGGATTTAATTGAACTGCTTTGATTGACAGTTTCACAAGTATTTTAACAAGTCTTCACATTACATTATTCTAAGCAACCAATATTGTTCTCTCGAATAGAATGACGCAAAATGTCTACAGCCAACACATCTGTAACTTTTGTTTAATGCACTATGAAGCCTTTATGACACCCTGTCGTAGCCGGAGCGCCATCCGTAGCAGCTGTCAGCT
>JABUQX010032108.1:0-36222 GCA_015478945.1 Trachelipus rathkii
CTCACACTTCTCACATAATATCTCTCAATAATAATCATCTAAAATCTACAATAATCAATAATATAATAACTAATAAAATATATAAATAAATAATAATAATGAAAATAAATTCTCAAATCAATAATCTAATATCAACTCAATCTCATACAATCTATCACAATATAATAATCAAAGATCAAAACACTAAATATCAAATAATAATAACACAGAGATACAGGATAACTAGATTCAAAATCATACATCAATCAGTATAGAGAAATAAAATCATGTATACATCACAAACCATTTATATAAAAAAAAATCTCTCTTTGGTCAGAAACAAAAAATTTAACGATATGCTTTTAAGATTTATATATAATAATTAACATTAAAATAAAAATAAATATTGATAATCTAATAATATAAATATAATATATAATAAAATAAATAATAATAGAAAAATAAATACTCATTAAATTATATAAATTAAAAAATATAAAAAATTTTGAAGATTATATTATCTAAACTTGAAAAAGAAGAAAAAAAAAACTATAATACATTAAATAATAATTTGTTGAATTCATAAGAAAATAAATAATAAAAAATAACAATGAAAATATATAATGAATTCATGAATTAGTATTAAAATTACATACTAACAGAGAGAGATAATTCAATATGCATATAAATTAAAAATTCTATACCAATAATAATATATATATAAATAAAATATACTCAATAAATAATAATTAATTCATTTAACATTTATAATGAAAATATATAAATTAAAAATTATCATATAATTATATTATTATAATATATATCTATTATATTATTATCTGGTGAATATATATATTCATTAATTTATTATTATAATATTAATAATATATATATATAGATATATATATATATATATTATATTATAAGTAATATATATAATATATATAATAATAAATATATATATTACCTATATATTACCCAAAAGCAACTAAAACAACGAGTAACAAGATAATATTATTGTAAATTTATCCATTTCACGTATCCAATACCTTTACGAAAAACAATTTATAAATGTAACTACAAAAGAACCCACCATATATCAATTATAACAAAATAACATCAAAAGCATCTAATCAAAACACCAACACAAAGCTTATAACAATACTCTTAATATACATTATCGAGATAATTGCTATACTAGGATATAAAGGACGAATGATCGAATACCAAACCCTCACATAGCCTCTGCGACTCATGATCTTAATATATAACCATAGTGCCTACCAATTACAATGCCAATAGCTACAATAATATATAATATAAACACTCGCATCGCATAATCCATTCTGAACTCAGCCGGGTAACTAACAAAATAAGCTAAATGCATAATTTAATCTGGCATCATCTTTCATCTTCCAAACTTCCCACCTGCAATACAAAAAATAATAATAATAATAATGAATATATATAAGTTAGTAATATGTTTATCCGATGAGGGCACTCATATTATAATATAGGATATATAATATATATATTAATAAATATAAACTTAAGCAATGGGCATAATGCCCTGGGCATTTATCTTGGCATTTGTCCAATTTGGGCATTTTAGAGGGCATTTATACTTTTATTATATATACTATATATATATATATATATATATATATATATATAATATATATATATATATATAATATAATATATATAATATATATATATCATATTAATATATATATATATAATATATATAATATTATATATATACTTATATATTAATATATAATATATATATAAAATATTAAATAGTTGATCTACCGCGAGATATTATAATAGACACTAGGAGGATATAAGGTATATGAGTGACTACCACTAACGAGTACGATTATATATAGCCGATCACGACTCTAGAGAGCATATCTAATAACTAAATATCCATTTTAAGAAATAAACATCATTAATTTTGAAAATTTTAACTCACTATTGTATTTGAGATGAATAAAATAATCAGCTAGTTAATTATTAATATTTATACCATAAATAATAATTAGAAACCAAATTTGGTATAAAAAATCAGGACATTATAATACAACTGATAATAAATCTGTATAAAAACATATTTTATTGACTAGATTATAATAGTAGGTAAAATTTATTAACATCATACTAGATATCATAGTATCTTAGATATCAACATCTAAATATGATAAATCCAAAAAATAGATATTTATTTATATAAAATGAAAAAAATTATATATCACAAATGTATATCAATATCCTTTTATCAAATTAATGAGCAATAATTATATATAAATATTTATTTATAACTTCTTATAATATAGAATACATATAGTATCACTACCTAGTAAATTGAGTTATATCAATTATATATAAAAATTTTAATTAGTTAATAACCAATTGTATATATATACAAAAATATTTATAAGTGAGAATGAAGGCGTTCCGAAAATCTGTTAAGATATTAGCATAGGAGCTATGCTTTTATTGAGAGAAAATAATCAATCGTTATCGCAATGACGCTTTTGCCTTTCTAGCTCACCAAATATTTCCTTCATATGGAGTTTATAAATATCAAAATAATTTTTCAATATCTCTTTTAATTTTGAGACTTCATTCCATTGAAGGATTAGAAGGATCTTGACACATATAATTGAAATATTTAATTAATTAACTTATTTATTTAATCATGACGAAACAATATTTCTACTAAGATATAATACTAAATGATTATTATAAATTTCACCAATCATTTACTACATAGACATTTTCTTTTACATCGTTCAATCTTTCACAGTATCAGAACTTGAAAATATAACAAGTTATTCAGTAATAAACTAACATCATTCTAGTATGATCCTCCTATATATTACTCTATATTTCACATAATTTCTTAAAATTCTTTAGAGAGTAGCCTCGGAAGGCCCGTCAAAAATACCAATCACCACTCATAATAATGATGAGCAATTGCAACCAGTGTTAATGACAACTTCCACGACAAACACTTGACAAGTAGATTGAGGAAATTCCGCATAGCAACAACTAGTTATACTATACATGGTACTATATACACCACGTCTTGAATTTCTCCTTTTTTCTCGAAGCGTTAATAAAAACTCGTTCAGAGGCTTTGCTCTTATTACTCGTATAATCTTCTGCCATAAGCAAAGTACACTGTGGCCACAACATTTTCAGCAAATTACAGTCCTGCCAACGACTTTAGACAAGATTTATTCCGTCAACACAAATATTCAACTGCACTGTTTTTAGCCCAAATTTCTGAATCCGCCAATTCAAGAGATTCATCAGAGAGTCCCCTGTTGACAAGCACTTCTTCTTATATTGCTGCTGAGCTATTATTAGGCTCTCTACAAACATCGATTTCCACTTCTCTTGAGATATATATACTCAAATGACTTGAAGAATTGAAAGTATATTATTGGAGACTGAGAGAACACACCTACATACCTTTATTCGACACATTCTCTAATTGGCAGTTTTATATAGTCACCTTATTCTGTATACCTGCCATCATTGTCAATGTCCATTAACAATCACCTCTATAAATGGCATCACTTTATATTATCATATGAGGTATAACTATATATCTTATGGACTATCTGGAACACAAAAGCACTTATAAGAATCCAGTCCACATTAAAATAAAAAAATCAAAATTCCTTGAGCAATACCCAAGCCCGTTTATTGGATCTTGTCTATGAGAGAGCAGGTCGAGGACAATAGCAGCATTTTTGCTCGCTTATCCCTGACATAATCAAGCGGAACGTAATGTATTGCCTCACGACTCTGAGAGAGACAAAAATACTATGATTACACACTGAAAGTCGGCTTTATTATTAACGCATGGCCTCAGCGCAACACGCCAAATTCGCACGGCAAAATATAATATTGCTCCTAAAAACTTTTGTGGTGGAATAGTTGACATACACCAAGAATTACGAATTGCATTATGAACTGCTTCTGTGTCGCAAAGCCTGGAGCCTCGCTTTTCATTTTCTAGAATACCAGCTTGAACGATCAATGCATTTTTTACACATGAAGAGCTACAGTTTTACATTATCAGCATATATAGAATAAACCGATTGTTCACAGATATATATAAATAGCTAAGTAATCCTTTATCTTCATTATTTTTCATATAAATTCATATGGTATATAGAAATGGAGAAAGTATGAGATTGTCTACGTGACGTCGAATTCTACTCAGTTAATACTGATATACTATTATTAAAGAAATAATGCATTTTTTTGAAATTATATCAATAGCCAAGCCCTGGCTAAATTTAATACTTTGTCATTTTTGAGAATTTTTAACTTAAATCATATATAGTAAAGGCCTTGTTCTTAAACGAGTATTATTATTCCGATCGCAAGCAACATCGATTTACGATTTCAATGTCTTCGAGAGTCCACGAAAGATATATAAGCCATGTTCTAGTATTATATTAAAACAATCATATATCAATATACTATCGTACATGAAACGGCATTATAATCATTATTTAGATGACAACTTAATAAAGAGATACTATCCTAGTTTTAATTGTACTCGGTATTAAGCGTTCATTAAATTTGTTTTCTTTGTTTTTAATTGTATCGAATTGTCGATTCATTTCCCATATTTACTGTTGGTGTTATTAATAATCATTAGAATAAAAATAAATAAACACAATTCCTTCTCTTAATTAAAATTAAAAATATTTTATTTATTCTCATTCCAGTGATAGCCAATAATCTATTATTTATTATATTAATATATAAACTGAATAGGACTATAGTTTGTGGGAAGTAGATTCAGAGTAAATTATTGTATTTTCGAACCATGCCACCACTGAACACAAAAAATGTAAGAAAATATGACGCACTGTACTACAAATACCAGCCTAAGTAATCATTTTATAACTAAATGTCTTAATAAACATAAAGCAGATCTGCGTAGGAAGAAGCACAGCTATTTACAACACGACGTAAGAGTCTCAAAAAATTTAGTGACGGACTATGCGAGACCACGAGAGTGAAATCACAGTACACAAGACACTATTGCCGAGCGACAAGGATGCCTAAGTAGGACACTTCCTAAAGTATATTCGTTTCTACACTAATTATAAGCGCAATTATATTTACGTAACGATATATAAATACGTGCGAACTCTCAGAACTGCTAGCGTAGATAAAAATTGCGGGACAATCATCCAGGAAAGTTTCTCGGCTTCCATTAAAGCAAGCGATATTAATAGTGTTATTTACTTCAAGGTTTACTAAAAGTAACAGTCAAATAATCTATAATTAGAGAGATATATATATACGAAGAAAGTATTTTAAAAAGAGAAAAAATAGCTTGGTAATCAGTAAAGGATTACCACTGTATTTTATATGATGAGGCTATGATAATTGAGTAATATAGAGTAGTTTATCTACATCAATTATATTGCAAAATATTCGTCACACTAAAGTAGATTACTGATAATATACTATATAAATATATATAATATAATAACTCACTATTCAAACACAGTAGTATAGCTTAGCAGGCGTCATTATTCTATTATGGTAACATAGATCATTATACGATGAATAAAAGAGAAGTCAAAATATCACTTACTCCCTACTGAAAAGGGCTTCCAGCAAGCTATTTGTTATTGAGAAGCACATAATTTATTGAGAATATTATAATATCTAAAGCATTATAAATGTATAACCTTTTTCAAATGGGTGGGAGCTTCTGGAGAATAGATATATGTGGGTTACAAAAGAGTTGGTTACCAAGCGCCTCATGACACTAACAAAGCTATCCGATTTAGCAATAATACAAGAATAATATATATATTATATATATATATATTAATATATATATATATATATATATATAATATATATATAATTAATAATATTAATATATAATAATATATATATATAGATATATATATTAAATATTAATATAATATATATATATATATATATATATATATATATATATAATATAATATAATATATATATATAATATATAATAATATATATATATATATATATATATATATATATATATATTATATATATATAATTACTGTATATATCACATTTCATTTAACAGTTATATTATTTTTCGCTAGATGAAATTTTCTCAGCAGTTCTAGAGACTAATTAAATCGTATATAGCATAGAGAACTATGAAAATATTAATTTATGGTATGTATAATGATTATTCCATATTTCAAGAGTTTGGAGGTTTGAGTTGGGCTTCTATTTCAGTAAGTTACAGATCTTATAAACCCTAATCATTATTATATCAATATGAGTAAATATTTCACGTACTCAATGTTCATGCTCATTATCACGACACATAGCCACCAGCCACACTACTATCAGAACTCATAATAGTCCGAGAGCACAGTCCAATCCTCGCAGAATATTAACGTATTTCATTAACGACCCGAATATTACACAACTCCTTCCACACACCACCACTAACCTCAATTACCATCACACTCACTTCGAATCACTATATCCATACACTCAGTACTTTATACAGTATTTTTCTTAGCTCTATTACACGGAGTAATCGAGAATCAGCGATAAACTTCGTACAACCCACAACATCTGAAACCATATCTTCTTATGGATCAAAAATCCCACTATTACACTCACTACCTCCGACTCTAATCATTCATTATAAACTAATAATACCCATTAACTTGCAAATAATCCACATATATACCTACTATATACCACTTGGTTTACTCTAATTCTTAATGAGTATCTCCTTAAGCAGAATCCAACCCTTAAAAATCCCCACAAATATACTGACAAAAATGTAACTGCACTTACACACATGTACTCACCAACAAGTATATTCAAATTCAAGACCTATCATTAATCATAATAAAATATAACCATCAAACATATTTTCTTTTATCGTATACTTTAAATGTTATGATTAATTTTACAATTTGGGGAAAAAAACATATATACACCTTTACTCGAGAATAACTATGAGCAAGAAACACTCGTTTGCTTTGCATACACATATAAGGAAGCGAATAATCTATTCCTACACACACACGCAATGACCCGTACTACACTCCGCGGATAGGACGATAATTAACTATTCGAGTATTCCTTCCAACATGCCGCACCGTCGCAGAACTTATAGTATATGAAAAAAACCTGACGGTCTTGAATATTTTACAAGATGAACGCCGATACTTATCCTACGACAGGGATTTATCAAATATTATTTTATCAAAAACTCTGGCGTACTTTTCGTGAAAGTTTCTTCTCCTTTCCAACCTGATGTGATTTTAAACTTCACTCTTATCGATAGCAGAGATAGGCATTAAATCTACAAACTTGAGTTTGCACTGTATCCAAAGAGAGCTTGATTATGTACAAAATAAATATACTAAATATAGCAAAAAAATTACTTATAAACCTTCAGCCTCCCGAAAGCAACATAAATGTAACAAAAAAAAAATTTAAAATATATAATTTTTACAAAATACGGAATTTTTAAACATCAACAGGGAGGCAATAGCTATCTAAATGGCGACAGGGAAAACAGACTTTTTCACACGAATGCCTGAGTGCTATGCGGAAAATATCAAATCTCACACGGAAAAATACGAAAATCAGCTGAATTACAACTACAATTATACTCTGTATCGCCCTTCAGAATACTCAATCATGGTAAAAGAAGATTGATAGTCTATAACTTACGAAACAATTTGACTCAATGGCGTCCCCCACTTGAGAGAGAGATTAACAGATGAATATTCTGTTATTCAAGAGATTACCAAACATCAAACCACCTGACTAACTTTTGTATGTAATAAAATTAATTATTACATAAGTCTATATAATAATATTATAACAGACTACAAATGAATATAAGATAGATTGCTCAGAAGAAAGAACTTGTAGAGGCCAAGGAGCTAAGCATGAAACAATCCTGATGTATATTTTATAGATAATATTATTATTCCTGTAAAAGATTGAAAACCTTCACATATCGCCAGCTATTGAACTCCAACGTTTACAAATTTGGATAACATTAGGGGTATATGTTTAAATGAGAATAGTCTTCACATAGATAATTAAAACGTATTATATGTTTGTTGCCAATTGTAAAGATACTATATGGCACATTACATCGCCGTATAATTGCGATGGAAACTGAGAAAAGAAGCTTCTTGCAAAAAATATTATCATGTGAAGACTATTATTATACGCATCACAACACACACACCTTGAGTATATCCCATATATGTTCTGAAGACAGTAAAAAACACGCAGAGTGACTCAGTTCTTTATGGATGCATTGCGTCGTCTATTAATCTTTGCATAGTCAACCTTCTAATGTCTAAAATAGTGAACGAAGTATTAATCGAAATCTCACGACCTTCTAATTTTGGTCACATATAAGCCTCTTGCATAATCGATAGCAGTAAACTATAGCCAATTTGAGATACACGAATGGAAATAAAAGTATTTCATTTATAATATTAACACAATCGTATCTAGTTAGCAGCCTTAAGTCTAGCTTACGCTATTAATTAGAGCATAGACATCGAGTACAAAAACAACTATATGTTAAGGATCGCGTTCTTTTGTAATACTTCACAATGCTCGGATTCTTAACCTATATAATCGTGACCTGAAGTCAAGTCAGGACTTAGACTTCATCACGTTATTAGGTCTGATTTCTCCATATCTTTTGTGAACGTGTTTCGTTTCGTTAAAACCACTTGACTACGTATACTACATGCCTACTACAACTCCTTATAAAGCCGTTTATCATGTCTTTCTGCTGGAATGTTTGTTGAACAGATAATTTTTCCATTCCGCAGAGTACTCACGGGATGGCAATCCGCTAATCTTCTTTGCTCTTGCAGCAAAAACTTCACATACGATGATCTATTGTGAAAGAGCTAACATAACTATGTATCAACCGATGATTTAATTTAATCAATCTAAAAAGACAGTTTGAGTAGCTCAGAATAAAAGGCAATACAAACGTACTATATCCTAATGTTAAAAAATATCAATGAGAGAAGCCCCCGAAACTTTATAGCTAATTTGAATTTTATCAAATTTATATCACCAATAGTGAGATTCGCTTGTGAAATAATATCTATAGCATCCTTCTTGTTGAAAATTAAACTCAGTTAGGCTAGACCCTTTTATTTGGTAGAGCTATAAATACTCAATATTTAGAAAATTCATTCTGACGAAATTTAAAATATTTACAGGTATTACTTAAATGTTAGCGAGAAATTTACACTTCATGCAGGTTTACAATATATCTGTCCAAAAAATGTATAATATATATAAAACTGGAAGTGAAAAAAGAAAACCCAAAACGGGGACAGATTATTTCTTTCACCAGTTCAATATTGCAGCATTCTTTTTCAGAGTTTAACTAATAATATATATACATAGTTAGTGAGAATCTTTTATTGTTGTCCGTAGTTAGTTCCCCAGCATATTGGACTCATGAAGAGCACAACAAACATTTAAAATAACTATTATATGTTTTCTGACACACTTTAGTATTCTAAAGTAGACACAAGAAAATTTTGGTAACTCAAAAAAATTACCACTTAAAATTCTAACTAGCTAGTACAATCTCTAAGATACTAAAACCTTTTGTATATTATTTCACTACTCTCTACAATATATCAGTAATTCTGGTGTACGCGAATCTTACTAAACGGAGAATCTTCCATAAGCGCTGCGAGCTATAATCATCGATCATACATTTGCTGTGCAAAAAGGTGAAGATTAATTTAGGAGTTTTATGTCATTTATAGCTTCTGATTAGCTTTACAGCTAAGTATATAGTGGAAGCTATTCAGTTCTAAAATAGCAATACTCTACAAACTATACGACATGATGATTCCAATACCTACTATATATACTCAAGTTCTCAATCTATTAACTTTAACAATATATACTAATCAAAATATAAAGATAATAATTATATATAAATAATAAAATATAATTATATAAATATATACTAAATCCAATAATAATAATTAAATAATATAAATATATATAATAATAAATATAAGAAAAATAATTAATTAATAATAATAATAATAATAATATATAATAATAGTAACATTATTCATAATATATATACTATATTTATTTATAATATATACTATGTGTTCTCTAGAACGCGAGTTACAATTAAATATGAGTTGTAAACATACTTATATTGAGTAATTACATAGCTATAAATAAACATACCATTAGTTTACTATTAAGTATTACATAAATATATTACTAATAACATTATTAGTTATTTATTAATATCATAAATAATAATAATATATATATATAAAAAACTATAAATTTTTTATATTAATATACATATAATATATATTATATAACTATATAATATATAATGATAATTATAATATAGATATTATATATATATATATATAATCATTATATTTAGTTATTTATTATTAATTATTTATATATAATTTATATATAACTATTTAATAATTATTTAAAAGGGAATAAATAAGAGGATCTCTGGAAATAAGTATATGGGAAACTATTCATCAGAAAAAAGCGGGACATTTTTACTTATTACTAATTTTAAAAACTATGAGGGACAAGTCAGATAAATAATGCGAGAGACATGTCACACCGCTTAAAATCAGAGGACATATGGTCATCATTATACATATATAATTTAAATAATAATAATATAATTTATAGATATATTATTTTAAACTGTAATATTATTTTTTTATTCACAATTATTATCAATTTTATTTATTTACCATTTATGTTTTAAATTATTTATAATTATATTTTTAATAACTAAATGCATTAACTACAGAATTCATTTTAATTTATTTATGTATTTTAATTTTTCTTTTATCTTTTATGCACACAACCGTAAGTATATATAGCAGGTATTATGTAGCCATATCATCTAAATAAGATCATAAGCGTTCTATCCCACGAGGGACGACTAGTGTTTTATAATATAAAATATATAGAATTATATATATATATAATATTACATATATATATATATATATATATATATTATAATATATATATATTAATATATTTTATAAATATATATAGATATATATATTAAAAATTATATATAGTATATATATATTATAATATAATATAATATATATATATATATATTATACTATATATATATATATATATAAATATATATATATATAATAATATATATATAAATATATAATATATATATATATAAATATATATAATAGCTGAAAAATTTGTTTTCATATATCTTTGAATGTTTTTTTTTTTAAATAGCTGTCAAAAATTATATACAAATCACTTTTTCTTTTATATAATGCAACATTTTATCTCATATTAGCATTTATGAAATGGACAAATGCCTGGACAAATGACCATTTTTAAATGCCTGCCCACTGGGCATTTGCCCAGCGTACAAAACCTTAATATTAATAATACTATATATATATATATAGTATAATATATAATATATATATATATATACATATATTAATAATAAATATATATATATATAAATATAATATATTAAATATATATAATAATATATAATGATTATATAATTATGATATATATATATAATATAAATATATATATTTATATATAAAAATAATAATATATAATATATATATATATAATATATATTATAATAATATAATATTAATATATATTAATATATATACTATATATAAATTATATATATATATTAATAATAACATGATACAACAAACGCTATGCATTACAACCTGAATAAATTAATAACTTTGAGATAATTCATATAACAATAAATAAATAATTTTATATATATATATATATATATTATATATTAATATATATAATAATATATATATATATATAATATACTATATATTAATAAATATAGATATATATATATATATATAATAAATGATATATATATATATATATATATAATCCTTTTAAATTCAGCTATAGCAATTCCGATTTTTATATATAACCGTATATTGAAATACAGTTTATAAGGAGGGGGCGGGAGAGGGGAGAGGAGGGGGAAGTGAAGGGGAGCGGGAGGGAGAGTAACTTCTCTACTTTAACTAACAAAAAAATTATTTAAAGACCATCAATATTCAGTGTTTAATTTTCATGGTGAAATATTATTTTCCACAAACTCACTGGTCGCAGGGTTGGCCTAACACAAAATTATTTTGTGACAACATGATTTGTTAACCTTAAAAAATCGTTTTTTTATTTGCTATTTTATACTTTAATAAAATTGGGTCGACTTCAATGAACTTTTCTCCAAGAAAACCGCTTAGAGTTTTTTTTACCGTTTTTTATTTTTAACTTTTCTTTCGCACAAGACAGTCTGTCAGAGAAAATATTAATGTTATCGATAATAATTAATAATAGTTATACAGGTATATATAATATATATATATTATATCATATAGTATATAGTGTACGATTATCTATATATACGTCGACATCATAGTTGTGTATACAACATTAAGGACATTTTTCATCCATTTTATAGCTATGAACCAACATTAATTTGAAATATTAAAGTAAAATTTAAAATAGTTACATGTTAGCTATTCATAGCACTATTCTGGATCGAACCGGCCCATGCGTAAATATAGAGATGCTTATAAATAACAAAGAATACAAGATATCAGACAAATAATATAATATATATTCCTGAATTTATATATAAATTTATTATTTATTAATATTTATTTAATAAATAATAAAGATATAAATATACTTATAATATATATATTATCTATATATAATAATATATATATATATATATTAATCATATTATATATATATATATTATATATTATATATATATTATATATATATATGAATACTATTTATATTGTGTGTGTGTGTGTGTGTGTGTATGTGTGTGTGTGTGTGTGTGTGTGTTGATAAAAGTTTTTAAAAAACTACCAGACGATTAAATTAATAAATATGAACTTTATTTAAGATTTATTAGGAAAATTGCTTAAATAATAACACGAAATAATTTGTGTACAGATATATTAATAAATATGTGTGTAAATGAAAGGTTCTGCTAACTTTTTAAACTAGTTATTTGACGTTTCATTGATCGTTTTCTAAACTTTGAACAATGACTTAAATAAATATATTTTAAGTTATAGCATTTACAAGTTGTAGCGCTATTCCGATTTCAACACTTATTTTTTTTATTTTTTTTTTTTTTTTTTTTTGAAAGAGACACATTTTATATTTTTTAATTTCTTTACTAAAAACATTAACTATTTTGAATACACAAGTTTCTTTTAACTTGAAATTTTTATATTTTCTCATTTTCTTTTGTAAACTTAAACTATTATATTTATATATTGTTTAAAGTTTAACTAAATTAATTAATCAATAAATCAACAAATCAAACGCTAATCAGCCATCCACTCTACCCTCCCTTGTTATCTATGATATATTGATTAAGCGATTAAAATCATGATCAAGTTGATTAAAGTCATAATGAAACTTAAGTATTTGTATAAACTTCACATAAAAATAATTTTTGTACGAACATTACATAAAATTGCTAAAATATTTTTTGAAATAGTCTTATAATCTATAACCAATAATAATAATAATAATAATAATAAAAATAATAATAATAATAATAATAATAATATTAATAGATAATAATATAATAAAATAATAATAAACTAATAATAATAATAATAATAATAATAATAATAATAATAATAATATAACAATAATAATAATAATATAACAATAATAATAATAATAATAATAATAATAATAATAATAATAAATAATAATAATAATAATAATAATAATAATAATAATAATAATAATAATAATAATAATAATAATAATAATAATAATAATAATAATAATAATAATAATAATAATATATAATAATAATAATAATAATAATAATAATAATAATAATAATAATAATAATAATAATAATAATAATAATGATTATTATAACCTATCAACAGGATTCAGAACCTGCTAAGGAGTAGGAGCTGCAGCTATTTTATATGACTGATGTTATATTTAAAACAAAGAAAAAATTTTAGGTTTTGGGGGCCCTGTTAGGGTTTATGTTTTTACGGTTGGGTCAAAGAAAAAAAAAATTTCAAAATACCCCCCCCCAATTTTACTTGCTTTATACTTGCATAAATGTATGTTACGACAAAGCATTTGGTAGATGAATTAGTATTATTACAAAAACATGTGTCTCCCGCACCAGGGTTGCGGAGTCGAGTCGGGTCGCGGAGTCGCGGAGTCCGCGATGCGAGTATTGTTTTGAAGAGGGTGGAAGTCGAGAGTCGGAAGTCGGAGTCGGAGTCGTTAATTTTGAAGAGGGGTGGAGTCGGAGTCCGGAGTCGGAGTCGAGGTATTTTTCAAGAGGTCGGAGTCGGAGTCGGAGAGTCGGAGTCCGGAGTCAGAGTCAGAAGTACGTAACTTTTCAAGATATAGTTGGAGAGATCGGAAAAATTTAAACCTGACAAAGTTATAAAAATTGGGACTCTGTGAAATGACTTCAATCACTTCATGCAAGTTTTATTGACTTTCGATATCTTTACATCAACAAAAATGACCACATTGCAAAACTTCGAAGGAATTTTTAACCAACACCTTAATGTTACAATTTGGATTAATTCTAAAATAATTCAACCTTCCAACCTTATAACGCATCTATATTTAAATAATGAAGGTATACGAAGAGAAATTTCTCTCACTGACAATGTAATGAAAGCTGATTTGTTTTTATATTTTTTGCCTAGCAACAGGGTAGCTTAACTGAAGAACAAATACAAAAGCTAAATCTGCACATTTGCAATGTGGCCGATTTGTAATTAAATGGGGTTGCAAGGAAGTTCCAAGAAAGAAAAAGCCTACATCATAAACATATTTGTAGAGTGAGTAGAAACTACAATATCTCCGTTACTAAAACGCTTCTCGAGTATTCTCAGAAAGTTCAGAGAATTAGTATGGAAAAAGCTTCTAGATATTGAAAGAGTCTTAGTCGAAACGTCGATTGGTTTCAAGAAAAGGTAAGGTTTTTCCTCATCTTGTACACAATATTCCATAACTTTAAATAAAATTTCTTTGCCGCATTTTGAAAGAAGAGTTGAAAAAAATTGATGTAAACATCGAAGAGTAAAAGACATTGTACAAGACCCGAAATTAGCTGTTATACTAAAGCTCTACCTCCAACGCAAGTAAGCGTGGAACTGCTTTTTATGCCTACGACTGTATAAAATCAGACCAAAAAGAAAAATGAAGGAGAACCTGCAGAGATGCTTTCCCTTTTTTAAGAAACTAATCATTCAATGAGTAGATGATATTAGATGTAAGTTCATGCGGTTTAATTGTAGTATTTATATATATATATATATATATATATATATATAATATATATATATATATATATATATATATAGTATATTATATTATATATATATATATATGCTATAATATATATATATATATACTATTATATATATATATTATATACTATATTATATATCCGCTAGACCCCTTCCCTAAATTATTAAGTTATCAAATTTTTTTGATGGCTTAAGTCTTAATTATAATTTTAAATAATAATAAAAATAATAGTTATCAGAAAAATCTGTAGAGTATATGTTTTTATTAATAAGAAATGAGGAAACATATTTGGGGTTCGTGGAGATTTCTAGTTAAGTGGCTGTTGTTCCATATATCCTAATATCATATATATATATATAATATATATATATATATATATATAATATATATATATATATATATATATATAATATATTATATATATATATATATATATATATATATATATAAATATATATATATATATCTAAATATATAATATATATATATAAATAAATATATATATAAATACTAATCTATATATATATATAATATAAATATATATATATATATAATAATATATAATATATATAATAATATATATAATAATAATAATATATTATATATAATATAATATAAATATAACATATAGATATATATATATATATATATATATAATATAATATATATATATAATATATATATATATATAATATACTAATATATATATATATATATTTTATATAATATATAATTATAATATATATATATATATATAATTATAATATAACGATATAAAATAATACTATATAATATAATATATATATTTATAATTATATATATCATATATATATATATATATATATATAAATATATATATATTATATATATATATATTATATATATATTATAATATATATATATATACTTTTATTTCTTTTCTTTCCTCTCGCCAGGAAGGATTCTTCAATCCTGTGCAACCGCGGCAAGCATCTTTCACACAACCCAGACGCCTCTCCTGCCCTAATTCTCTTCTCTTGGCAGCGGGTCCTCACTATTTGGTAGCTGACATCTTTCCAGAGAGTCCTTCACCGATTCCGCCCATCTCTTCTTCGGTTCTTACCCTGGTCCTTCTGCCCTCTGGTGTCCATTCCATCTTCGTTTCGGCATTCTCTCCTGCTCTATCCTCTCCAGATGTCCCCACATCCATCTTCAGTCCATCTTCAGTGTCTTCTTCTTCACACCTATATCTTTTCTTATAGATAACTCATTTGTTTTTTTTCCTTTCTCTTACTCTTTCCAATCATAGTTCTTAATCATCTCATCTCCGCCGCTTGTAATCTACTCTCCCCTCTCTTCTCGTTGTTGTTCATGTTTCCGCTCCGTACATGCAGTGTGGGAGTCAGTATGCCGTTAAAAATCACTTTACCTCTATTTATTCCGATTTTCTATCTTTCATCATGGGGTACATACCGCTTTCATAACTCATCCATTAACTTTTCCATTCTTCGCGTAATCTCTTCCCACTTCCTCCACTTCTGTTAAAACACCCTTCCGAGATAATTTGTAGGTATTTCCCGCCTTCATCTCCTCCTCCTCACCTCAATTGCTCATCCCCTCCTCATTTCCTCGGGTTACTGTTGTGTTTCTCTCTTCTGAATTTTTCATCTTCGTGTCTCTCAACTCCTCCGCAAACAACTCCACCACCCTCTCGAATCGGAATCCTCTCTCTCGCTCCAACATGCCAGATCCTCCGCATATGCCATTATGGCGATTTGAAATAGGGAAACATGATACAAGTCTATATAAATATTTACCACTGACAGTTTTTTTCTAGGGACACAATAAGAAATGTAGGGAGACGTGTAACCTTTGATTCATTCTGTAATAGTGTTTTAAAATTTTTTTAGACACATGGTTTCCATCCCGCAGAAGTTTAGTTAGAGTGTGACTCACTTAGCAACATTAAGAAAAGGATTGGATAGGTTATTAGGATTGTTTTGTAGCAATCATATAGTATAATTCTGACTGCTAGCAAAAGTGGCGGGTTTTAGTTAGTTATTAAAGTAAACGCATGTTGCAGCTACCAGTATCACAATAAATCTTATTAAAGCTTGTAATGTGGTTAGAATGAACCTTAGCTAAGATTTTACTTTTGGTAGTAGTTGGCGTATATATTATATTGACTTTGTTTAGGAATTGACTGGCCTTAGGGTGTGGTGTAGGTTTGTCGCATGGGCACTCAGTATTGATAAAATAATTAATTTGAATTTTAAAGGAAGATAAACTTCCCCTGTTGCCCTCAAATTATAACATTGTTCTTATCTCTATCTGAGGTAATAAATACTACGAACTTTGATTAAAATATTGACTTCCTGATTGGACAACGCTATGATGGTGTAAAAGCAATGAAGAGATGTTTTAAGAATTTGTTAAGCTGTCTAAAATATCCAGCGGCGGTAGATGTTCATCACTGTTCACATTCATGTGAATACAACTCATTAAAAACTTTATGGCACATCGAATGCAACTATAGGCTATTTTAGATTACCAAGGCCGACTACACATGTTTTACAACGAAAAAAAAGAAACAGATTTTCCCAGACACAAATGGACAAAGCTCTCTCACGAATGGGCGACACAAAGTAGGTGGCAAAAATTTCGATCGGATTGTTACGCCTAATGAATTTTAATAAAGCAATTATTGAAGCTCAGCTGCTCGCATTGGAGCAAGATATTAACTTTTTTATAGTCAAATTAAACTTTGTTCCTTTCAAGTTCTTAAGCAAAAAGCAAATTTGCTATAAGTTTATTTATTATATGTACCTTTAACTTTTATTCTCAAACACTCTTTCATCTTATGTATTACATTGCATTCTCCATAAATAGTGACAGAAACTGCTCTTAATCATATTTGAAATGTGAAAGTGTTTGTTTAAAGAAAGGGTTATCTTCAAGACAAACATCAATGAGACACCACGAAAATTTTCAAACATTATTGGAAAATGATATAGCAAAAGAAACTTCTGCTTTCTATAATGAAAGAAATTATAATTGATATCACGAGAAAAATTTAAAAATGAAAAAGATAAAGGAGCAATATACAATTTATATTCCTGAATGATATTTATCAAACCAGTTAGAGGCAAAATTCGCCAAAATCATTAGATTCTACTTACTAATCTTTATAAAGTTACTTATTCCATCGACATCTATCCATAATTTTGCTAATCTTGCAAATAAATTTGATATGTTTTACTGATATTTTTAGATTTTTTTTGACTTTTTGCAATTAGCCTTTCATTGAAAATGTGAAATCCAAAACAAATATTCACCTCTCTGAACAGGCTCAATAGCAACTTTTTTTCAATTCAAGCATAGACGACAATCTAGCAGAACTGGCTTAAATGAGAGTGTTTATCATAGCTTCACAATATAACGAATGATATAGTAATTCATCAATCTGCAGCTAAGAGATTAAAATCAACAATTTTTTATATTAACAAATTTTATCATTTATTTTTTCATTTTGAAATTATTATTAATGTCTATTTTTTTATGCCTTTTATTATAACGTATACATTACTATAATACATATATATATTAATATATTATATTATACTATATATATATAATATATATATATATAAAGTAAATTATTAATAAAAAGATAATATACATATATTATATATAATAATTATATATATATATATATATATATATATATATAAATATATATTATAGAGTATTATCATCTTATCTAAAAACACCCCGAAATTTTTTTTTTGCCCTTCATCCAATATAATACTGTTATCTGGTGTATATTTAATATAATATATATATATATATATATATATATATATATTTATTATATATATAATTAATATATATATATATATATATATAAATATATATATATATATTACTTTAAATAAGATATATATTATATCTATATTATATATATAATAATATATTATAGGTATATATATATAAGGTATATATAATATATATATATATATATATATAATATTTATTATATATATATATATATATATATATATATATATATAATATATATATATATATATATAAATATATATATAAATATTTATATAATATTATTATATAATATATATTAGTTCTTTTAATCTTAAACACGAACCGAAATTTGTGTTTTTTTGCTAGCTGCGCTATATAATATATACATTATATCTGCTATTTATATAAAATTATATAGATCAAAGGAAATATATAATAGGCATCATATATTTAGGTAAATAAATATATATTATATCTAATAGATATTATATATATATATATATAATATATATATTAATCAACATCATCATCATCATCATATCATCATCATCACCATCTTCTCCTCCCCAAGACTGGGGTTAGGTGCGAAGCATGCACTAGAAACAGATGAGAAGAATATGACGATAGGTCCGAAAAGAAAGTCCAGCCTTTACCGCCCCTTTTAATTCCTTTTAGTGAGAACTCGTCCATTCAGAAAGCCACCTTAAGAGCTCACGGGACAGCGAGAACCCTGCACTATGGCAATCTCGTAAATGTGGGGGTTAATCCTTGCCCAGGTGGGCCACAATAATACCCCCTCACCAAACCCCTACTCCACTTATGCACCTTTCTTCTCGCTCTGCCTAAACTCACATTTCTCTTCCTCCAGGCATTTCTTTACTGAACTCAATCCACTTTTTCCTCGGTCTCCCAGCCGTTCGATTCCATCACACTCACCACTATATACATCCGCTAACCAACCGACTATCTTCCATCCTTTCCACATTATGAAAACATCTCAACGTACTTTCATTTATTTCAATAATTTACTCCACACAGACATGCTCCCAAAAGGCTCATTCCTTACTTTCATTCTACTCCACATAACATAAACACGCCCCTAAAGATTGTCCATCTGAACGCCTTGTAACTTTAGATTCATATACCTCTTATTCCAAACCATCTCAGGTCTCTATACTATACATAACACAGGTAACAACATACTCTCAATATATAGTATATATATATATATATATATATATATATATTATATTTATATATATAATATATATATTATTATAATATTATTATAAGTATATATATATATAATATATATATATATTATAATTAATAATATATATAAATAAAAAAATAATAATATATAAAAATGATATTATAATACAATCCAATATATAAATTATATATATATAGTATAATTAAACATAATATATAAATACAAAAATTTAAAATTTTTAATATTAATATATTTAATTTAATTATTTTATATAATATAAATATATATATATATATAATATAATAAAAAAGTATTATATTATAATAAATAATTTTTTAACAATTATAATAATAAAAATATATATAATATTAAATAATAATATATAAATAAATCCATTTTTTTTTTTCATAATAGAATAATATTTTTTCCTAGGAGGGGTTGAGTCGGAAGTTCGGGAAGGTTTCGGAAAAAGTTCCCCCTCGGGAAATAAAGTCCGGAAAGTCGGAAAAAACAAAAAAGGTCCCCCCGGGTTAATTTTTTTTTTTCCCCCCCCAAAAAAAGGGTTTGGGGGGGAAAAAGCCCCCCCGGAGTCCCGGGGGAAAAGGGTCCCCGCAAGTCCCCCCGTAATTAAAATGTAACAAGCCTGTATCGATACCCAGGTCTGCAGGGCCGGTAAAAAATTTTTTTTTTTCAAAAAGAGGGTGGAAGTCCGGGAAGTTCCGAGGAAGTCCCCCCCGGAGGTCCCCGGGGAAAGTCCGGAGTCCGCCAGTCGGAAGTCCCCCCCCGGAGTCGGAAGTTTTCCCCCCCCGGGAGTTTTTTTGGAGTTTTCCGGCAAGTTCCGGGAAAGTTCCGTTAACAATTTTTCAAAAGAAGGTTTTGGAAAAAAAGTTTTCCGGAGTTCCCCCCAGAGTCCCCCCCCCGGAAAAAAGTTTTTCGGTAAAAAATATTTCCAAAAGGTTTCCCCCGGGGGGGAGGGTCCCCCCCGGAAAAAAGCGTTAATTTTTTTCCCAAGAGGGTGGGGGAAAAAAAAGGTTTCCCGGAGGTCGGAAAAGTCCCCCCGGGGTTCCCGGGGAAAAATTTTTTTTTTTGGAACCGTTTTTTTTTTTCCCCCCACAAAACCCCTTTGCCTTTCCGCAAAACTCCCCTATGGGTTTTAGTTGTTTTTTTTTTTTGTTTTTTTTTTTTTAATTAAATATTTTTTTAATAGTTTTGGGAAAAACTGTAAAAAAAAGGGATTTAAATAGGCTTTCCAAGGCTTTGAAAAAATAAATATATACTTCTACATATAATATAAATTATCAATAAATGAAAATTGTCATTGAAATTTATATTGAACAGAAAACTCTCATACTTAATTGGTAATTAATTAAAAAAATATATAATATATTAAAACTTAATAATATTTTATTTTAATAATAAAATAAATATATAAAAATATATAAATATTTATTAATAAATAAATATATAATAAATCGTTAAATTATTAAAATATACTTAAGGAATATACTTTATATAGAGTACGCAAAAATAATATTTTTAAAATATAATATTATATATATATATATTATAATTAAATATATATAAAGTAATCGCAAACAATATATTTAAATAAAATTTAAAATGTATAATAATAAAATTAATAAAAAACCATCAAATTTATGATATTTTTTATATATTTTATAATAATAAATATTTATTTGTAATGATTGATATAATCTAATTATATATATATAATATATAAATTTAAAATATTATATAAAATATTATTGTAATAAGCCGTGAAAAATAAACCTGCAAAAAAGTTTTATTTTTTGGGGGTAAAATGTCAGGAAAATCATGAGGAAATTGGGGTAATTCCCGTTTTTTCTAAAAAATAAAAGTATTTTTTTTTTTCAATTTAAACAAGTCAAAATCATTTTTTTTAAGCTTTTCTTTTCGACAAACTAAAGCATAGAAACTCTTTTTCCAATTTATAGTTTTAATTTAGGAATCTAAAAAATAAAATTTTTTTTAAATTTTTATTTTTTTTTTTTAAATATTAACCTGTTTTTCCCCCCCTCCCTAAAAAACCTTTTGTCATGGTAAAAACTAATAAATTATTAAATTTGAAATAGAGAATAATTTTGTCTTATTTTTTTTCCTTTAAAAAGGGGAAGCCTGAAAAAAAAAATGAGGAAAAAAAAATTATCGCTATTTTTTTTTAAAAATTTAAAAAAAACTGGGATAAAATAAAAAAAAATTTTTTTTGGAAAGAAAAAAAAAAAAGGCCCCAAAAAACACTTTTTAAAAAACATTTTTTTTTATTTTGAAGCAATATTTTTTGGCCAAAAAAAATACAGACTCAGGATTAAAATTTTTTTTTTTCAAGTAAAACAAATTATTTCCGGCTCCCCAAAATGTTTCGAACTCCCACTCCAAAAAAAAAGCAATTTTTTAAAAAACTCAGCCAAATTTTTTTTTTTTTAAAAAAGTGGAGGTTTTCCTTTTTTTTTTTTGGCCCTTTAAAACCTTTGCAAAACAAAAAAAAAAGAAAATTTTTTTTTTTTTAAACACGGGGGTTTTTTTTTTTCCCAAAAAACTGGAAATAATTTTCCCCGCAATTTCCAAACAAAAGAAAATTTTGTTTTTTATAAAAAATATTCTAAAAAAAACAATAAAAAGCCACGTTTTTTTTTATAATTAATAATTTTTTTTTTGTTTTTTTTTTTTTGTTTTTTTTTTTTTTTTTTGCCAATAATCTGGCCCCCCCTTTTTATTTTTTTTTTTTTTCCCCCTTTTTTTTTCCTAAACAAACTATTTTTAGAGGTTAAGAGAGAAAAAAAACCCTTTTAAATCAAAAATTTTCTTAAAAATAATTTTTTGGGTAACGAATTCAAAATGGGGCCATCCAAAAATAAATAAGCCTAAAATTTAAAATAAAAATTCGAAAAAAAAACAGGAGAAAAAAATAAACTTTTAAAAAAAATAAAAATTGGGGGGCAAAATGTGGAAAAAATTTTTTTTTTTGCTATAATTCCAAAAAAAAATTTAATCCAAAACTTTTGAAAAAGTTTGAAAAGCATTATTTTTTTTTTTTTTGGTGTGAAAAATTTATTGACCCGTTAAAAAGGAAAGTTTTTTAAAAACCGCTAAAAAGCAAATCGCAAAAAATCGCGGGTTTTTTTTTTTGTGGGTAATAGACACAAAGTTCCTCATTTCTATTTTAATAAAAAAAATAATGTTTTTTTTTTATTTTTTTGGGAGAACATTTAGCAAGGTGTTTAAATAAGCCTTCCCCTTTGAAAAAATTTTTCCCCAAATTTTTAAAAAATTCGAAAAATTTGAAATAAATGAAAAAATTTAAAAATTGGCCCGCCAAACCAATTTAACAATTTTTTGCCCCAATTTTTTTACTATGTTTTTGCTTTTAGGTTTTGTGTTGCTTCTTTCAATAGAATTCAAATTCCGTAATCGAACAAAACTTTTTTTTTTATTTACCTTTTTGGATTTTGAAGATTATTTAAAAATTTTAAATAAAACTAAAATTTTTTTTTACCGATCCCTGATACAATATTTAAGGAAACAAAGGTAAAAGGACCAAAAATATTTTTTGGTTTTTAGAAATTAAAATTTTTGTTTTTAAACATAATTTTTTAAAAATTGACTTGCTTTTTTTTAAAAAACCGTTGTTAGGAAAAGAAAAAAAGATAAACCCCCTTTCACAAAGTTTTTTCAATTAAATTTTTTTTTTTTTTTTCCCAAACCGTGATTTTTTAAACATTACTGAACATTACTTTATTCTATCTCTAACCGAAATTGATTTTTAATCCTAAAATAAAAAAAATTATGTTGTCACACGTCCTAATTGAATTATCGCAGGATTTTTACTTTAAAGAAACAGCGCTGTGTGGACAAGTTTTCATTTTGTAAAAAAAATCGGATTAAAATTAACTTTTAAAATAAGTTTAAACTTAGCGCTACCGAAATTGAAGATATTGTGTAAATTTATATGCATGATACTCCATATACAAATAAAAATATATTAATAAAATATTCAAATTAATAAGATAATAAAAATTAATTATATCATAGGTTATAATTTTAAGCAAAATATAAATAAATAAAAAATTATATATAATATAATATTATATTTAATATAATAAATATATTTATATATATATATATAATTATAAAATTACTATAATTAAATATATATTAAATTTTTTATATATATTATGTCCCAGCCCTCAAAAAATAAAAAAATCAACGATTTTAATTAAATTTTATATTTGGATTTTTTATTATTTTAATCCCTAATTCATAATTCGGAAAAAATTTTTTTTCTATTCAATCATTACAAAAAGATCATAGCAAAAATATGGACAATTTTTTTTTGTTTTAAAAATAAAAAAATTTTTTTTTTTTTTTTTGCAAAATGTTTCCCAAAAGGGGTTTTTTTTTATCTCAGTTGATATGGGAAAAAATAAATTTGAAAATTTTTTTTTTCCCCCGCCAAATGGCACAGCGGGGGCCCCAAACCCTTAACTCCCCCCCCTGGTTTTAAATACAAAAAAAAAATTTGATTGTAAAAACAAAAAAATGGTTAAAAAATATTTAAAATATTGAAAACTTTTAAAGAGGCCCTTTCCGAAAAGTTTTTTTTTTTTTTAAAACAGTGCTTTGAATTCTTTTCAAAAAAAATAATTGGGAAAAAAAAAAGGTTTTAAATCGCCAAAAAAAAAAATTTTTTTTCCTTTTTTAAAATCACTTCCCAAAAAATTTTGAGGCTGTCCCCCACCTGATAAATATTTTCTCTTTCCTGATGTTAAATAAAATTAAAGGATTTTTTTTTTTTTTTTTTTTTTTAATTTTTTTTTTAAATTACCACAAACATATTTTTGACTTGAAAGACAATAAAAAAATCCTCCCCCCCCAAACCCATGTTTGAGTGCGTTAAAAAATCTTTAAAAAAATTAAAAAAATCATACATTTGAAATTGATTCGAAATTAACCCCCAAATTGGTTTTTAGGTTTAAAAAACCCCCTAAACCGGAGACCCCAAATTCCCCCCTTAACAAATGCCGAACCCAATTAAAATATTTCCCCCAATGTTCCCCCCCCCTTTTTTTTGGGTAAAATACCTAAAAAAATCACATTCCTTAACTTTTTTTTGGTTTAAAATTTTTTTTATTTAAAAATTTTTTAATTTTTTTTATAAATTGCTTTTTTTTTTTTAAAGGTTTTGTTTATTTCAAAAACATTTTTGGAAAAACTAATTAATTTTTTAATTTTTTCCCCCCAAAAAAGAAAAAAATCTAATTTCAAATCATTTAAAAAATTTTATTTTTTTTTTAAGATTTTTTTTCTTATCTTTTTTTCAAAGACAATTTCGTCTTTTTTAAAGTTAAAAAAATATGTAAAACTTTTTTAACCTGAAAACCTTAAAGCAAAGCAAAGCCAAGTGCCCCTCAATAACCCAAATAAATACTCAACCCGTCCCCCCCCTCCTAAATTTTTTCGTCCCCCCGGAAAAATCCCCCAACCATTGCTTTTCCTTTTTAATTTGGGAAAAAGTTTTTTTTTTACTTTTTAAACCTTTTTTTTTTGGGCCAATCAAAAATTTTTTTTTGGGCCCAATGTATTAATTCCCCAAACAAATAACCATAAACCAATAGAACATAAAAGTTTCTTTTTAAATGAAGAATAATTTTTTAATATAACTATTATAACAATTTTTGTAAAAGGTTTTTTTTTTTTCCAACCTAATATTTTTTAAAAAATTCCTTTTTAATTAAATAAAAAAAAAATAAATCAAAATTGATCCCAAATAAGGGATTTTCCAAATAGAAATTTTCAGAAAAAAAAAATTCCCTAAAAAAATCAGCCCCAAACAAAAAAATATCCCCCTGCCCCCCCCCTTTCCAAAACATCACCGTAAAAAACCCCATGATTTAAAAATGGCGATTTTTAACCGCCCATTGAAATTAAGTTTGAATTACATTTCCCCTTAATTTTAAAACCTTTAGGAAAACTATTTGTACCAAGGGTTAAAAAAACATAATTCATAATTAAATTGTATATCCCTTTTTAAAAAAATAAAAACATTTTTTAATATAAAATCAATGACATTATGTTTTTTAAAATTGTTTTTTCTTGAATTTGGTTGCAATTTTTTCTTTTTTTTTCGTTTCCCCCCCCCCCTTTTTTTTTTCTCATTAAAAATAATCAATTTAAAAAAGTTAAAAAAATTTGTTAAAATTTTTTTTCTGAAAAAATTTTAAAAAAGTTTCAAAAAAATAACAAAAGCAATTTTAACAAAAATTAAAAATTAAAGTTTTATTTCCTTTTTGTAAAATTGTTCATTGAAGTAAAACAATAATTTTTTTTTTAAAAGTTCTTTTTTTTTTTTAAAAATGTTTTTAAAATACAAAGACTTAAATTAATAAAAATGTAAAATAATAAACCAAAAACCCATAGGTTTAAAGGAAATTTAACAAAAAAAAAATGGCCCCCTAAAAATTTTAACAAAAAATCCAAAATTGCCCTAAAATATCGGTTTAAAATAAGCTAACATCCAAAAAACTCCCTTTTACAAATTTTAAACCGATTTTTTTTTTCAACCTTTTTTCCAAGCCAATTCCCCCCCTCAAAAGGAGTTATAAAGTTTTTTTTTAAACATTTTTTTTTTACTTTAAGCAAATGGAAAAAAAAAAAAAATTTTTTTAACAAAAACTTTAAAAAAAAAAAAATTACAAAATCTTAATGTCGGAAAATCATTTTTACTAAAAAAAAGCTTTTTTCACATTGAGTTTGAGCCCAAAGAAAAAAGTTTTTTTTATTTTCCAAATTATTCTTCTTTTTTCACTTTTAAAAACAAAAAATAAGGGGGGGGTTTGGGGGGGTTTTTTTCCCAAAAAAATTAACCGAATTAACCAAACTTATCATAGCTAATTCCCCCAAAATTTTTTCTTTTTTCCCATTAAGAATCCAATAAATAAAAATGCCCTTAATTCAAAACGGAAAAAACCAAAAAAGGCCCTCCGGTCCCAATTTTTTTTTTTTATAATCCAAGTTAAAAAAACAAATTAAACCCAAATACCCCTGGAAATAACCTTTAAAATAACGGTAACTTTAGCAAAACATATTTTTTTTTATAAATCCCTAATTAAAAAATGAAAAAACCCTAATGGAAAATAATTAAAACCAATTGGTCCCCCCTCTCAAGTTATAAACCCGAATAAAAATCAATTTAGTTATTTTTGGTATTATTAAGATTAATATTTTTCCTTTGTCTTAATCATGGTCAACAAAAAAATTTTTAAAAAATTGTTAAACTTTTAAAATTCCGTCCCCCAATAATTTGGGGAAAATACCTGATAAAATTTAAACCAAAGCACATATCTTTACAATGTGCCCTTAAAAACCCTATGGCCCATAACGCCCTAATCCAACCAAATTGTCAACACAAAATGTTGCCCTTTTTAAAAAATTCCCTACATTCAGAACAACTAAAAAAACATTTTTTGAAAATTTTTTAAAAATGAATAAAACAAAACTAAAACATTTTTTTTTGGGAAAAAAAAAAACGCTAATGAAAAAAAAATAAGGTTTTTCCCTTCAAAAACCTATTAAAAACCATTTTAACGTAAAAAAAAGCAACAAAAACCTTAACCTTAAAATCCCCTACCTTTTCTACTGCCCTCTACTATGGAAAATTATTTAAAAAGCTAAGCGGGGTAAAAAAGTAATTATTCTTTAAAACAAAAACCAAAATTTAAACAAAGTGGGGTTCCCAAACCCCCTTTGTTCCCCCAAAAGATAAAACCCAAACAATCCCTTTTTTTGGAAAACTAATGAAAAAAAAATTGGGGGGGGAAAAATTTTTTGCAAACCTTTTAAAAGAAAAAGGTTTTTTCTTTTGGCAAAAAATTCACTGTAGGAGCAGCAGAAGAGGTGTCGCATGAAGATCTTAGTAAAAACAAAATTTTGTAAAAAATATATAAAAACCAATTAAACAAGTTTTTTTTCCTTTCCACATTAGAATTCAAAAGAAATTGATCTTCTCAAAACAACCTTTAAAAATTTAAAATATCCCACCTGCGGCGGGTTTTTTTTACTAAACGTTATGAAATTTTTATAGCCACTGCCTCTAATGGCTGGGAAAAAGTTTGAAATTTTTTTTTTCCAAACTTAAATGGAATAAAATTTTTTCTGAAAACAAAAAAAGCCAAGTAATAAACCCTAAAAAGAGATCCTAAAAATTCCCCCTGAACTGCCCCCGAAATAAAAATTTTGGGGGGCCTAAAATTAACAAAGGGTGGGGGTTCCCCCCCCCCCCAAACCCTTTTACAACTGAAAAAAATATTTTCCAATTTTACAAAAATTTTTTTTTTTTTTTTTTTTTTTTTACGTTGAATAACAAATTTTTTTTTAAACTTTTTACAAAGCAACAAAAGTTACCCTTTACTTTCCAAAAAGGTCCCAAAGTAAGTTTAAATTTTTTAAGCTCTTTTGAAATTCCAAAATTTTTTCCCCCCTTTCCCAAAGATTAATTCTCGGTAAAAAAACAAACCCTAAATAAAAGCCTTTTCTTTTTTTCCCCCCCTACAACCCTTAAAAACAAATTTACTTAAACAAAGTGTTAATCCCAAATTACTAACCCCAACCTTATGTTTTTTTTTAAACCCCCTCCCCTAAGGGTCCAATAATATTTCCCCAACATCTTTTTTTTTTCATACATCTTAAAATCTTTTTAAAATAAATTTTTTTTTTCCCACATAATAAAACAAATTTTTTTTTTTCTTTTTTTTTTTTTTTATTTAAGTTTTTAAGCGCAAAAAAAAAAATTTATCGTAACCTACCCTATCTATCATACTGAACTCAAACCCTCCACGTTTCCTCATTCCCCCCCTTTTTTTTTTTGAAGTATTTTGTTTTTTTTTTTTTCCCAAACCCCCAGAAAAAACCTATCCTCCAAACTAGCCACACTACGCGTTTTTTTTTTTTTAAACCAAGCAACCCCCCCCTGTTTTTTTTTTTTAACTTTTTGGTCTTTTTTCTTCCTTCCACCTCCAAAAAAAATGCCCTTTCAAATTAAAAAGGAAAACCACTTAAAAAATTTAAATTTTTCCCCCCCATGAGAGTATTCTCTAACAAAAACATTTTCAAATAAAGTTCCCCCCTAAAGACAATTTCCCCCAATCTTTTTTTCCTCCCACTGGAGAAAAAAAGTTCCCCCCCCCCATTTTTTTGGGAAAAATTTTTAACCCCCCCTTTTTGAAAAGGGCGGTGGGGGGGGGGGGGGGGTGGAACCCACCCCAAAAAATTTTTTTTGGGGGGGAGTCATATAAAGTAATCGGGGTTGGTAAGCGGGCAAAAAAAAAATTTACCCTTCCCGCCCCAAACGAAAAGAAAGTTTAAGGTCCTCGAAGCAATTTTTTAAAAGCCTTTTTTTTTTTTCCTGGAAAATTTTTTAAAACTTTTCCCTTTCCCCTTTAAAACCTTTTTCCCCCCCCAAAAGGGGTTTGAAAGCAAATGGAAAAAAAAACCTTTCCCTTTTTGTTGGGGGGGAAAAAAAAAAAGGAAATTGGAAAACGTATTCAGTTCCCAAAAAAAAAAAAAAAAAGAATGTCTTTCCCCAAAGCGATTTCCCTTAGAATGGGAAATTTCCCCAACAACACCTTTTAAAAAAACAAAACCCTAAGTTTGGACGTTCCCTCCCCCCCCCCCCCCCCTTCAAAAAACCCATTTTAAAAACAATTCCAATCAAATTTGTTAAATGGAAAATTCCCCCCCCCCCTAAAGTCCCAATCGTTGGGCCCCGATTAAATGACTTGGCCAAAATTTCAAAAACCTATTTAAAAAGCCATTTTTTTCTAGCGGAAAAATTCCCCTAAGCCCCATAAAAAATTCCCCTCAAAACTACCAATTTACCCTCCTTTCCCACCAGAAACCGTTTCTGAAAACAAAACAAACGAAGAAATATAATTCTATTTTTTTAAAACCCAACCTCTACAAATAGGGATTTGGGTTTTTTCCCCCCCGCCTTTTTCCCAACCCCCTTTTAAATGAAGTGGCAAAAAAAGCTTATAAAAGTCTCCTCCTTTTAAAACGACCCGGCGGTTTTGGGGGGGGAAAAAAACCCAATCCAAAAATCACAAAACAAGTTCAGTGAAGCCAAAAAATATTTTTTTGAAGAAAAAAAAAAATATCAAAAAGCAAAAATTCTTCCAAATTCCCCCCAAAAGAAAAAAAATCTAAAATTAAAACTTTTTTAAAGGTTGGGGCTTTTTTGGGGCCCCCCAAATTTCCATCGAAAAAAAAGGGGTGTGATGGCAACCCTTCCAATGGTACGCCTTCCATCTTTACGATTTTTGAAGGGTGGAACCCAAAAAAATCCAACCACCCTCCTAAAAAAAATTAAAAAAATAAAGCCCAAAAATTTTTTTTTTCTTCAAATTCTTAATACGAATTAATAATTTTTTGGAAAACTTTCAAAAAATTGGAGTGAAATTTGTAATAACTCCCCTCCCCCCTTTTTCCCCCCCCCTCAAAGGCGTGTCCCCAAATCTTTTTTTTTTGTTAATATTTATAAGAATATAATAAAAAACACAAAAATATATTTTTTTTTTTTTTGGGGCCAAAATAATCCTGATTTTTTTTCCCAAGAAATACACTTGTTACCTTTTCATCAATTTTTAATCAATAATAAATGGAAGGGACAAGGAAAAAAACCCAAACCCACCAAAAATAACCCCTTTTTAAAACTTAAAACGAAAGGCCCCCCCCCCAATAGGGAATTTTTAAAACGTTAAAAAAAAAACCCCCCCTCGAGTTTAAAACCCGGAACAGAAGTTTTTTAAACCCTTTTTATAAGAAGGGGGGAAATTTTTTTTATTAATTTTCATTTTAATTAAATTAAAAAATTAAAAAATTAATTAAATTAATTAAAAATTTAAAATTAATTATTATTAATTTATTTATTAATTTTTTAAATTTATTTTATTATTATTTAATTTAAATTTTATAATTATTTTAAAATTTAAATTTAAATTAAATTATTATTATTTATTAAAAATTTATTTTATTATGTAAAAAAATTAATTTAAAAAAAAAAATTTATTTATTTTAAAATTTTATTAATTTTAATTTAATTATTAATTATTTTAATTAATTAATTTAATTTAATTAAATTATTATTTTTAATCTAATTTCATTAAATTTTAAAAATTATAAATTTTTTATTAAAAAAAAAAAAAAAATAATTATTTTTATTTTATAAATTTAACAAAAATTAATTTAATGAATTTTTTAAATATATTAATAATTATAAAAAATTATAAATTTTATCACCAACTTTTATAATTATAAAATTATAAAAATTTTAAATAAAAATTATATTAAAAAATAATTTTTTAATTATAATTTTATAATTAATAAATTTAATAAATTTATAATTTAATTAAATTTATAATTTAATATTATTAAATTTTATTAAATAATTAAGAATTATTAAAATTTATTTAAAAATTAAATTAAATTATTATTAATTTATTAAAAAATTATTAAAATTTTAATTATTTTATTTATTTTACAAATTTTTTAAATTTATTTATTTAAAAAATTAATTTAATTAAATATTTAATTTAATTTATTTTAAAACACCCATTAATTAAACTTGTAAGAATTTGTAAAAAGTTTTTCTTTGAGTATTCAGATTTTTTTCCCCCCCCCCCCCCCCCCTTAAAAAATTTTTTCAATCATCCCCTTATAATTTTTTTTTTGCTCTGCGCTGAACGTATCGATTTAATATATCTCATTGGTAACATAGGTAAAAACAAAAGAATCGAATATTATAGATTTTACTATTAAATATTTATAAAGAAAATTTTGATTTTGTAAGCCTACATTTTGAAAAAAAAAATTTTTTTTCTGCCTAAATAAAATGAAAATTTAAGTAAAAACATAGTTAAGTTATCATATGTATGTAAAATATAATTTTTTTAAAGCTTTTCCCCAAAAGTACAAATACTTGAACGCATTAAGTTAATGAAAATTTTTTTAAAATACCAAAAACTATTTTAATAAAATTTGTTTTTTTAAATAATCCAAATCCTTTAAAAAAGAAATAAATCAAAAAAAATTTTAAAAAAGTAAGGAAAAAAAAAAATTTATACAAACCAGTATTTTTTAAAAAAAAAAAAAGGAAAATTATTAAAATGTAAATCTCGAAAAAAAGCCGAAAAGCGGGAAAAAAAAAGCCCAACCAAAAAAAAGAGGAAAAGGAAACAAATATTTTGGGGCATCATTTTTTTCGGGCATTTTTAGGCTAACATAATCTAGCTATAAACCGTTTTTTTTTTGCCGTTTCCCCCCCAAAAAAGTTTGGAAATTTTTGTGTTTAATGTTTGGCTTTTGGGTTTTTATTTAATATTACGGAAATAAGAAAATACTCGTAATTAAAAAGGGGTAAATGTTTTTTTTTAAAGTTTTTTTTTCTTTTCATCTAATCTAAAAGCTTGAATAAAATTTTTCTTAAAAACTGCTATGATAAATGCAACTTTAAAAACCATAAAAGTTTTTTTCTGCGAAACATCATCAATAGTAACTTCACCATCCTTCCTTTTTTCTAGGCCCCCCTCCCAAAAAAAAACAGTAAAAACGAAAGACAGATTTATAGGTTCCTGAGTAAATAATATTTTTTTTTTTTTTTTTTAATAAAATATATTTTTTTTTTTTTTTTTAATGAAAAAAATTAAAAAAGTTTTTGTGTTATATTAGGTACGTCAAATTTTAAACAATAAAAATTTCAAACAGAATTAAATAAAGGTGTAAAAAATTTGGGCTTTTAAATTTTTTGGGGAAAAAAATTTTTTTTAAATTTTAAAAATTATTTAAATTTTAATTTAAAAAAAATTTAAAAAAAATTATTTATTATTCAAATTAAATTTTTAATTTATTACAATTAAATTAAATTATTCATTAAATTATTTTATTTTAATTTTGATTTAATTTTCTTCAAAAAAAAAATTAATTAATTATTATTAAAATTAATTAAAAATTTTAATTAAATTAAGAATTATTTTATATTTTATAATTTTTTTATTTTTTTTTATTTTTATTAATAATTTAAAAATATTTTAAATTATTATTAAAAATTAAAAAAAGTTAATTAAAAAATTAATTAAAAATTATTAAAATTATTATTTATTTAAATTATTAATTAATTTAAATTTTTTTAAAAATTATTTTAAAATTTACTTATTTAAAAAAATTATTTAATTTAAAATTATTTGAAAATTTTTTAATTACTTTTATTAATTTTATTAAAATAATATTGTGGATGAAAATTTTTTTTTTTGAAAATGCAAAATATTTTTCCCAAAAAGACATTAAGCTCTAAAATTAAAAATCATTTTTCATTTGTTCCCCCCCCCCCCAAAAAGTCTCACAACTTTGAATATTTTTGGAATCAAAATATTTTTTCAAAAGTTGTTTTTTTCCTAGGACCAATAGATCAAAACCCTAATAAAAAATACGATGATGCATAAACAGTCCCCTTTCGTCCCGGTGGGGGGTTTTTTTTTTGGTTAAAAAATTATTGCAGTTGGAATTCAAAAAAAAAAGAAAAATTCCCCCCCAATATTTTTTTTTTTCCCCTCGCCCCACCGTTTTTGGTTGGGGGGTTTTTTTTTCCCCTTTAAGTAAAAAAAAAGTTTTTTTTTTTTTTTTTTTTTTCCCCTTTTTCCACCATACCAAAAGCCGCCAGTTTTTTTACGGAAAAACCTTTTCCCCCAATTCTTTTTTTCCCAACCGATTCAAAACCCAAATAAAAAAACCTAATTTTTAGCATTATATTACCCCTTATTATTATATTGATACAACTAATTTAATTTAATGTTTTAGAAAACTATTTATAATGAATAAAATATTTAATATTTATTTAATATTTAATTATAATCTAATAATTTAAAATTTTCAAAAATATATATAGAAATTTTTATTAATTATAAATATATAATATTTAAATAAAATAATATATATAATATTTTTTTAATATTTTAATAATCAATTATAAAATATATAAATAAAATATATATATAATAATTATAATATTATTTAAATATAATAATTATTAAATATATATAAGTATTATTGATATTTTTATAAAATAATATATATAAATTTTATAATAATATTAATATATAAATAACAAAACTAAATAGACTACTTTTTAT
Source organism: Trachelipus rathkii (assembly GCA_015478945.1). Lineage (NCBI taxonomy): Eukaryota > Metazoa > Arthropoda > Malacostraca > Isopoda > Trachelipodidae > Trachelipus > Trachelipus rathkii. The sequence continues at coordinate 34,667 of JABUQX010032108.1, forward strand.
AACCTAATTTTAAAATAGATATAGTAGGTTTAAAAAATATTTTAAGAAATGGAAAATTTTAATGAACAATCTTAATCCCATTTGATTAGATTAACCCGGATTTTTTTTTTTTTTTATGAAAAAAAATGTGTGTCAACCAAAAAAATAAAAAAAAAAAATTTTAAGGAAAATATAACAAAACACAAAACAACCCTTTTTTCCTTTTTTTTTTTTTTAAACTTTATAATATAATATTTTTTGAAAAATAATGAATGAAGTTTTTATAAATTTGGAAAATGTTTTTATTAAACCGTCGAATAAAAATTCTTTTTTTTATTTCATTTACTTTTTTTCGAAATGATTCATGAGGTAGTAGTAAATAATTAGCGCAGCAAAATTTTTTTTAAAGCTTTTTTTTCTTCTTATTAGTAAGATAAAATATTTTTTAAAATTTTAAATTTATTATTTAATTTTAAATTAATTAATTTTATAATTATTTATTAAATTTAATTAACAATTAATTAAAGAAAAAAATTTTAAAATTTATATTATTTAATTAAATTTATTTAATTAAACTTAATTTTAATTTCAGTTAGACAAAAGATAAATTTTATAAAGAATTTTTTTTTTTTCAATTGGGTGGAGGGAAATTTTAAATTGTTTAAATGATTTAAAAATTAAAAAAAAAATTGTAAATTATTTGAAAAATTTTTATTTTATTATTTTTTATTAATTAAATTTATTATTATTTATTTTATTTAAATTTATTAATTATTATTAATTTAATTATTAAATTTTATTAATTAAATAAATTTTATTAAATTATAAAAAATTAAATTCCTTAAAAATTAATTTAAATTAAATTTAAAAATTATTATTTTATTATTTATTAAAAAATTTTAAAAAAAAAAATTTAAAATTATTAATTTTATTTTAAATTTATTATTAAAATTAAAAATTATTAAAAAAAATTTATTAATTTAAAAAATTTTTTAAATTTTTTTTTTTTTTTTTTCCCTTTATTAAAAATTTTTTTAAATTTTTTTTTTTTTTTTTTTTTTTTGCAAAAAATTTTTTTTTAATTTGCCTTTGAAAATAATTTAAAAATAAAATAAAGTAACATTTCCCCCCCATTTTTAACAGGGGGATTTCCCGTAAGTACCGACGAAAAAAAACAAGAGGGGGGGAAAAGAAACCGGGAAAGGTTCCCCCCCCCCCCTCCTGTCGTCCAAACCGGAAGGGCCCGGAAGGAAGGGACCCGACTTTTCCCCTGCCCATCTTTTTGGCGGCTTTTTAAAAAAAAAAAAAAAAACCCTTATGGGGTAAAATTTTTTTTTTTTCTTTTAGTTTAAAAAAAAAAAAAAATTAGTTAAAAAATTTAATCTTTCTCTTCTTTAAGTAATTTTATTTTTTTTGGGAAAAATTACTTTTTTTTTAAAAAAAACCCCTACAGGGGGAACGGTGGGGGGGGTAATAAAAATATAACGAGGGGGGGGCCCGCGGGAAGGTCCCACCCCCCTTGGGGAAAAATCCCCAAAAAAAAAAAAATAAAAAAATTATAATATAAAAAAAAAATA
>JABUQX010032109.1:0-22432 GCA_015478945.1 Trachelipus rathkii
ATATATAATATATATATATATATATATATAGATAAATATATATTATATATTATACTATATATTATAATATATAGCTATACCTATATTACTATATATATTATATATAATAAACTTAAAGTAGTGCTCCTTATTTATACAAGCACTATATGGAATCTAATAAGATGGCCAAAGACATCAATTTAAAACGATTTATACTGATGCGGTAACACGCATATTGTTCCGGCAATTCGATAAAAACTTGAAACAGTCACCTTTGTTTAATGCGATTGAAAAATAAAGCATTATAACGCGATAAATTCTGTTACACTTATTAGTTCAATTTTAACATGGTCTAATATATATCCTTATTCTCGGAATGATTTCTGCACATTTGCAAGAGTTGTTGGCTTTAAAAAAACCGGTAGAGCATTTTGTGCAATTATACGTAACATCACGAAATTTGATAAAAGATCGATTCGCTCGTGAGTTAACTCAGTGCTAATCACGAGATATAGGAGGTCGCCATCTATATAATATATATTAATATTATTATATATATATACTATATAGATAATAATATAAAATAATACCTATATATTCAATTAGTTAAATAATAGATATATTTTATTAGAGATTTATATAAATTAATTTTATAAATATATAATTTCTGTTTTTATTTATTATATTTCTTATATAAAAGTGCGACATTGTTTCTTTGACATGCTTACGGAATTGTAACCACGCCCGATCAAATTTTGTTTACAGCTATTCAAAATATACATAAATCTGATTTCTGCATTGATTCCCGAATCACATTTTCATAACAGTCATAATATATAAATCTGTGAAATTAGAGTCAATATAGAAAACCATAAATAAAGATCTTAAACAACCGTTTCGCTTGTCTGTTTTTAAATTTTTACGCTTCCACAAATGTATACTTAATCTATATACTATTAATTTTAAACATGTGGGATTTTTGTCCCCTAAGTTTTCGACCTTTTGGTTTCACTTTCTTTACAAAAAAAGATATTACAATAAAAATAAATCTTAGGCCAAAACTTGAAATTCAAACTAAGAGTGAAAAAGCTCTACAAAACTATTATAATGAAAAAAATAATCAATAAAAACGATAATAATCAATATGTTGCCTCAAAGCCTTGCCGAGAGGTAGAAAACTTGTAGCGCGCGTGTCCGCGCGAGTAAGTCTGTTACACGGGAACGCTCGCCGCCAGATTTATTTCTTCAGGCAAGCGGTAACGTTATCCGAGTTTCCAGATCGTTCACGTAGCGACGGTTTTGATCTTGCAATTTTGAAAAACATTACCAATCATTTTTGGTAATTTTTTATAAAACTTTAATAAAAAAGCTTAATGATAAATTTTGGATATATTATTTTATATTATTATTATATATATATCAATAAAACTTTTTTTCTTATTTATTAGATTATCAGATAATATTTATATATAGGGGTGAGTAGTAGGGGGGGACAATAATATACTATATAATATAGTATATAATATATATATATAGTATATTTATATATATATTATATAATATAATAAAAATATATATATATTATTATAATATAATAATATAAGATAATATAATATATGATTATCAAAACCTAAGCCTAACAAAAAAAAAACTACTAAGCATAGGGATGACAATTTATTTACAAAAAAAAAAAAAAAAAAAGTAAAAGATGAAATTCTCAGATTATATACCCCCCCAATTTTTTTTTGCACATACATGGAGGCAGTTAGCCTATAAATTTTACACTGATCAGAACATGACTCGCATTCTCAGCCTATTTTTTCGGAAAAATGAGTTTTTATTGATAATGGTTGCACCTACTATTATATTCATTCTTTCTTTTGTAGCAAATTTAAACTTCTTTAATTCTGTCCGAGTTTCAATTTACGAAATAATCTCTTTAAGATCAAAAAAGTAAAAATTAAAATGCAAGGTAGCCATACGGACCGTGAACCTGAGTTTCCGGAAAACTCAACTAGTTTTGAGACTTGCGTCTTGTTTTTTATTATCAGAAAAAGCATAATTTATAAATTTTTGTTGATTTGGAGTAGCTACCGAAGGGGATATTGCATGCCCTGTATATAGTAGTATCATATTTATACTATATAATATACTATATTAGTATAAATTGTTATAGTATAAGTATAGAGTAAGATATAGTATATATATATAGGTAAAAATATATAATAGTATATGGGTAAGTAAGTTAATTATATTATATTATATTATTATATATATTACTTACTATTAAGGTATTACGATAGTATGAAGTAGGTACCGGCTTTTTCCGCGCAACCCCTGTTCGTAATGAAGTGGTGCAACCTGACGTTGCGAGCATACCGTCGTACGTGTCCTTCCCTTTATGTTTTGCCTCCCCCCTTAGGTTTTTTTTAGCCCCCCTTTTGGATTTTGATGTGTCATTTGTCTTTTGTGCGTTGTCAACTCTTTGATGTTGTTCACTTTTGCATGGTTGTCAGCGTTTGATTGGCTCATCTTTGCATGCGCACCTGTATTGATTGGCTCAACTTTTTGCATGCCTCATATTTTACGGGCTTTCATCTTTGCATGCTCGACTTTGATGGCTCAACTTTGATGGATTCAACTTTTTGATGGCCACTAATAATTGATAGAACTCACTAATTGACGGCTCAAAATCTTTATGGCAACCATATATTGATGTTAACTTTGATGGTCATCTTTGATGGTGGCCCTATCTCCTGATGGTTCAGCTTTGACCTGCGCTCACTCATTTGATGCGCACCTTTTCGATGGTTCAACTTTGATGGTTCTAGCTTTTGATGGTGGCCTATCTTGACGGCTTCAACTTTAGGAACCTATATTGATGATATCAACTTTTTTTCTGGTACCATATAATATAGACTAGCGGTTCACTCCTCTACCCCGGCCTCATCTTTGATGGCTCCATCTTTGCGATGGCTCAACTTTGCATGGCTCAACTGGGGAATGGTCTTCAAACTTTAGAATAGCGCACACAATTAAATAATTGAATTTGCCCCTAACTTAGACTGGTCTTCATCTTTGATAGGCACCATATTTTGATGTTTTCAACTTGTATGTGTTCTAGACTTGTATGGAATGCATATCTTGACGTTATTCAACTTTGCATGGGGAACTATATTTATGGCTTTCAACTTTTGTAAATAGCGTAATCCTAATATTGCTTAATAGGTTCATCTTATAGATGGATTCAACTTTGACTAGGATTCAACTTTTGACCTGTGTGTATCAAACTTTATGACGTTTCAACTTTGATGGTCGGCAAAAATCTACCGTAAAGGAGGTGTCTATAGACAGTGTCTTAATTTGTGTTATACTGAATGTAGATATCAGTTTTATAAGATATATCAATGATGTTGTTATTTTAATGTCCCAGTTGTGTGTAGTAGCCAATGTTAGTGATCAATGTGCTTAATTTCCAATGTATTTGCCTAATTGTGTTTTAAGTGAAACCACATCAATTGTTTTTCCAATATTTAGTGTATGTCCACCAATAGTGCCAACTGTATTTGTCCGCATAGTGCCAACTGTTTTTTTATTTTTATTTAATTTTAATAATTGCCACTTTTTCAAGCCTTTCATAAGCCTTCCTTGATCTATATAGAATTAAGCCCTCCATACATCATATAATTCATCACTGATTATATAGTTATTGATTGGTATTGACTATTGGTGTTGAAAAATTATTTTTATTATTAATGTCTTAGGAATGCTCCTACTATAGAAGATTAGCTCTTTTATACATAGACACTTTACATAGCCGATTCAGAATAATAATAATATATCTACAATGTAGTATACAACAATTTTGTGCTGATTTAAATTTTTTAGAGCAGTTGAACAAAGAACAAACGTTATCACGTGTAGTCACGAGCCTCACATGAAATCGTAGATATCTCCCGCCTACGTAGTCCAGACCGCGATATGCGCTCCTGTCAAGGCGATCAATATATCCGTCGTTATTATCTCGCTCCTGCGTGCTTTTGCCTCGTTCAGTGTCGCTTTATTATTTACCGTTTTCTTGCTGTTTTTAATGTTATTATATCTTTTTTATCTTTATAATTTTTTTAAAAATTTATTTATGTAAGAAGAAAAACACCAGTGTGTCTGTATTATTATTATATACATTTTATTTTAATAAAAGTTGTGGGGATTTTATATTAATACCATTTCTCATGTTCTCACCGCATATATACCCCAAATTAAAATATACTCCAACCTATAACATACTCATAAATAAAAACTCCTCACTCCACGCTCTATCCCACTCATACCCACCCCAAAAACCTACCCGAAAAACCCACCTGACCGATCTATCTTCAAAAGAAAGCTTATCCCAAACGGTTGTGTTTTGTGAGATTGGGATGTGGTTAGTGGTATAGAGAGTACAAAATAAAAAGGTTTTATAAGGGTAGTACTAGTACTAAAGAATATAGTAGTAGTAGGTATAGGTAGAGTTACCCTATTTAAATATACTTAATTTGAAAATTTATTTATATTTCTTTATTTATATTTATAGTTTAATATTATCTGAAATTCCTTACCAGTGTCAGAGTAGTAAAATAACGCCAGATTTGTTCGATTGTTTATAAAACAATATGAGTGGGGTACGGAAGTCTGAATTAGAAACATTAAAAAATCATGTGACCATACAAATTGTTTAGCATCAAAGTATATTACAGAGTTTATTAAAACATACATTATTTAAAAAGCAATAATGAAAATAAAATACAATAGACCCCACATAAATAGAATATAAAGGGTTGAAATGCGGGTGGTATAAGAGCGGTGAGGGTTTTTACATCACTGTGTACTTTGTTTATTTATTATATTTAAATATATATTATATATAATTGATTTATTCAAATTATAAAACATTCAAGGATCTCGTATATGATTATCATATTATTTGCTCTATACATGTTCTCACTCGAATAAATATGCGTCTGATGGGAACGAAAATCCAAGAACCCGATCGACTCCTTCCCCGTGATGCATCACCCAAGCGTATCAATTTCCTGTGCCAGCACCCTGTATTCCTTTCTAGTAATAGTACATAGTATATCGGTTCGATTGGAGACCCGACAGCGACCACTCCTAAAAAGCCGAAAGGTTCATTTTTAAAACACCGATTTTTATTTCCTCCTTCCATCATCTTTAAATAAATTCAAAAGCACGTTGACACCTACTCTAATCATATTTCATTGAGTTGATGGTGTTCAAAATAGCACGCGAGCTACAGAGGAGTGGCGGGGGGTGAGTTGGGTAGGACGTGTGACCCTCCAGAAAGAGAGGACTAGTCCTAATGCTACCCTTTCTCAAAATGTAATTAAGATGCAATAGGACGTTTACAAATGTCTGAAATTGTACAGTGGCCAGTAGATAAATAGGGCCGAATATAATAAAATGCATAATTACCTTATGACGAAAGATACTCTCCCAACGCATTTCAAGCGCGGCTGTCGCCGACGTGAGCGAGTGTACGATTTACAATAACAAAGTAACTTGCAATAATGTCGGGGTCAAAACAGCTGTACTTGGGAGGTAGCGAGGAGAGAGTAGCGTGCAGCCGTTAATATAACATATTCATAACTCCACGATCCGTAGAAGGTGAGCCAAGTTCGGACGAGTAGATAAAAACTGAACTGAACCGCCTAGTGACGATATTTATGCGTTTAAGGAATTAATTTCCCCCGTAGGGTGACTAAATGTGGATAATTCCCGCGTGACAGATAGGATTCATGTGCCACAATCCCCTATTTCATTAAACTTATCTGTGGTAAATTCCTGTTCACAAATGTTAGGGATATTGAATAACCGATAATCCTTGAGTGAAATTAAATATCTTCGTTTCAACTCTCTTAATAGGCAAGTGAGCCTGCCTACCATTTCACTTTCCAAAATGACCTGGGGTGATAATTTACTTTTCTAAACATAGCAGATCACGGCTTCATAAACAGTTTGAGACAAAGGACTCTAGAACAACACAGCCACGTTTAAAAGCAGCCTAGTTCAACTTTTTAATATTGAAGAGCCAAATGTATATTGAGGATTATAGAATCGAGGGTGAAGAATGGTCTAGTAGTCTACAGGATGGGGGGTGAGAATGAGGTCGTTATCTTGAGAACAGAAGGTATCAGCCGATTTAAGTCGACGCGCAATAAACCTCATTAAGTTTAAAAATATTTGATGTGCACTTAGATAAAAAATAAAAGGAAAAAAGAACATCAGGAAAAGTCCCAAGGAGAAGCGTCCAATAAGAAAAGTAGGAATTGGTGTTGGTTTAACTGAAATTAATGAGAATCATATTCTTTTCCTGGGTTATGGAAGTAATATAAGTTTATTTGAAAACGAATCCCTCTATCGGCTACGCTGTAGGTCTCAGACAGTAATAAACTGTTAGGTAGAGAGTTAGCGAGGTGAATTCCACTATGAATTCATAGCAGTATAGCGCACCTTTGAGGCCTATCTATATATACACTGATGTTATGTACAATAGAGTCAATATCATTAAGCAACGAACCGCCCAACCGCTTTCATAACGCCCCACTCTCTACAACTTCTCTGTCAAGCCTACTCATATCAATAACAGACAGCCTCACAACAAAAGCACACATCATCCGACCATACACAGCCCACAAAGAACCCTCTGAAATTCGCCCTAAACAACAACAATAAACCACCACACACACACAGCAGTACACACACACACACTCACACACACACATCACCACACACACATAGCCTAACACAAAAATGAAATTATAATAAAATAAATTAAAACTTTAGAAAAAAGCTAAAAGCTGCATAATATGAAATATAAATAATACTTAAAAATAAACTTAAAAAAGATTTATAAAAAGGAAAAACTATTAAAACATATCCTTAAAATATTGATTAAACAAACTCGAAAGATTAGGTTTTATTTTCATCTATTCTATCTAAGTCTTCTTAAAAAGCGCTAATTTCGTGAGTAATTTATAAATACTTAATTATAATAACATCTAGAAATTATGTAATTAAAATATCTTTAACTGACTCAAAAAATTAATAGCAAAAATTAAAACAAGACAACTTTCATATTTTTAAAAAATGTTACATATAACAAACATACATCAACATAACTAAACCACAGTACAGAGCATACGCGAGCGCTAAAACCTTCCACATATTGAAATCTAAATTTATTTATTTATTTCGAAAATAAACAAAAATTTAAACTCGGATTTATCAAAATTTTGTTAGAAAAAAATAAGATGAATATTATTCGATAATAACTGGAAGCAGATTCCATTTTTCTCTTTATTCAAAAAATTCACCACAACACTCACGGCTTAGCTCTATTTATTTGAGGACACCGTGGAACTTCTCTAGGTAAGATGTTTTATGCTAGTACCAGGATGGGGATCGACCCTGGCTCAATACCTCTCGACTCAATAGCTTTCTACCGACTCGAGGAACAACAGACTTGAATGCTGTCTGTTTTCAGTAATTGCTATGTAACGGACACATACTAAAAGATACCATTGCGAAAGACTCTATTTTATAATTAATGCGGTTATATCCCCGAACAAGATTAATTTTACTATAGGAGCCATCTAAAGAAGAGTCTAAGCAGAACGAGTTGTCCATTATAAAAATCGGAGCTAAATTAGTAGTCATCTCTTTAACTAAAACATATAAACTCCACTACTTCAACTAATTATAGGTTAAATTTAGCACGCAATTTACATACACCGCAGCACCGGGAGTGTGCTCGATGCGTGCTTCTGTCAAATCTAGCACGAGGTTTAAATTATAATTAAGTAAAAACAATTAAAATATGCTACAGATAAAAAGGAAACTGTAATGAAAGTTAAGTAGCAGTAGAAAGTGTAAGAAGGCATTAACATTCTCTACCAACCCAATTAGTATGATGGTGGAGTGTGTTAAACCACCTACCAAATACTGGGTTGTACCTCACAACCCATGTATTGGTGAAGGTTTAACACTCTCCACCAATACTTTGGTTGTGAGGTGCAATCTTTAAAAACTCGTAAATTTACTAAAGCATCTTTTGTCAGAGAGCTAAGCAATTAGTCCCAGCTAATCAAATAATCAAAATCTATAACACACAAAAATCTTAATGACCTCAAACGGAATTATGCAAATATAGACAAGAAAAGATTTGTCTTGAAAAAGACAAAACTAAAATGGTTGAATAAAATAATTAACTACTTACATGAGCCATTTCCCACAGAAAACCTTCATACCCAAGATATATGTGAATATTCCATGCAATGCTCAACACATCTGTAGATGCAGCCTGGTGAGGATGTTCGGTGAGCTAAGCGTAGAAGGAGTCGCAGAATGGAAAACAGATCTACAGTTAAAAAATAAGAATGACAAGGAACAAGAAATTTAGGAGAGAGTCTGAATAAAATAATAATAATAACATGGTATATCCACAGAACAGATGATGAATGTTAATACCTGGAGCACAAATCCATAGGTGAACATAATATCCACTGAGAATGTTTTAACAAAAAAACATATTGATTGATGGTCCGACTTCTTAGTATTTCATGATAATAAATGATTTAAAGAAAATAATTTATTTTAACTAATAGATAATAATAATAATAGTCGTTAGAGTGGGGGGAAATGAGAAGGAAAATACTCTTAAAGTCTAAAGGTATAATTTTACTTCTTTAAGAAGACTCTGAAAGAGAGTTTAAAGGAAGCAATAAGCGATAAGCAAAAACAACAACAAAATGAAATTTTCAAAAAAAAAATGAAGAAATTCCAGAGTGAAAATTTTATAAAAAGTCGAGAAAACGAAGATCATTGTTGGAACAATTTTTAAAACATCGAAATTAGTAAGATTTACACAATGCAAGAATATCACGAAAAATAAATAAAATAATAAAACCCCACAAATGAAGATACCTCGTGATTGAAAATTCATATAAGCTTTATGAAATTAAAAAGTATTCTACGTTGATGAGAGAGGATCTTAAAATTAGAAGATTCTATATTAAGTATAAAAAAAAAAAAACAAAAACAAAAACATATGAAGATATTCGAAATTTTTTAAAAAACAGAAATGAAAATCCGGGAAATTCTTTTTCAAATGCTCAGAAATTAAAAATCGGGGAGAAAATTTTCAAATACCCATTTAAAATTAAGTTCCGAGTATAGTGAATTTTATTTCGATCTGAGAGGTAGTATAACTACGAGAGCATATCCGCTAATATATATATAATTATCATATACGCATCCATATATATATACACGCTAATATTGCGATTAAAGTCACGACAATCATTTTTCACTATCTAATATATATACGCTAATATATATATTATATATATATATAATATAGACTCAGATGAAATAAATATCACCGCTAATCCTAGCAAGAATTGTATATATTAATTATATTAATGATTTATATTTGCGGATGCTGTGATCATGAAACTTACATTATCACTATAATTTTATGATTTTGTTTTGTTAGACTATACTACCTACCTATATAAAATATATATATAGAATATTATAATATGTAAATATATATAATATATATATTTAATTTCATAAATTTTATTATGTTATTAAGGTATAGAAAGCTAAACAGGAACTTTGTTACTTTTCTATTAAAAAAAAAAATTAAACTAAGGTTAATATAATTATTTCAATGATCAAAACTTCTTTACTATTATTGGTGTCGTTTACGTTACAAAACTTTCAGCTGGAGAGAAAAAAAAACTGTTTTTCATTTTACTCGTAACTAACAACAGTAATTTTTGTGGGAATTTTTGAAAATTTGTGGGAATATTTAATGGTTCTTTGGATGATACTCTGACCCAACTCCAAAAGGAGAAGAGGTCATTGCTAATAACAGATCAATTAAGGTAACATATATGAAGATTGGAATGCAGTTAAATATTTACATGATTTCCTACAAGGTGTAATTTTCAAAATTGTTGTGATAGTTGCTAAAAATATTTTTAGAAATATAGAAATAGCATTAAAGGGGTCTCCCTGTCCTTCACTACCAGGAGAAAGGCGACTTTCTAACAAGTTGATTAGAAGAGCTGTATTATGTAAGTGAATTATTATTTATTTATTTATTTATTTATTTATTTATTAACATATTGATTTTATAATGATGAATATTATTTTGTCAGAAGAAAGATAATTATCATACTTGAAAAGCATTTTTATTTCGTGCAACAAACTTCCTACATAGACAAGTTGCAATTATGCCAAATCTTTTCGGCAGGCGCTCGCGCTGATGCCAAACCACTAATGATCCACCTGAAGCAAACCTATTTAATTAGCGGCGTCTCGTGCTGCAGACAATTCATTACAAGATCAAATAGATTTTTAATAGGCAGCTGCCGCTCCTTAGAGCGGAGTTACAGAGATTTTAATTACAATTTTAGAAAAGCATTTCTTTATCGGTTATTGCTAATTACTCTTAAGTAAAAAAAATACTCTTACTTATGACATAACAGAATTACCTCGCTTGGTTATTCTTTCTTACGTCTCTTTTTGCACTATCACTTACTTAAAAAAAAAAAAAAAGATGGTTTCTCAAACGAAACATTTCTGGAGGAAGCAGATGACTCCCTTCCACCACCACCCATTCGACCTGAGATAGGGGATCAAAACTCCCCTCTTCAACCTAGTGGATAACAGACCACCCCCTCACCACCAAAATTTCACCCCTAAACTCACGTGACGCTATGCCCAAATCCTCGTAGAGCAGGTTAATTAGAATTCAGCGGGTAAAATGTTGAGTTTCTGACTGTAATGGGAAAATGTTGCTTAATGGCAACTTACGTAGACGTCTACCATTTTTCTAAACTACTAATTGGAGGATGAAATATAGTGTCATTTATGACTTAATTATAAGAATATAATACATCATAAGCCAATAAAATAAGTATATCCATAAGTATCATTAATCTACAAATATTGCAGTAAGAGCTATTACAAGGGAAATTATAGAATTTTTTAAAGTTGATCTGTTAGAGCTATAGAATTATAGCTTGCTGGTTGAAAAGGTCTTCCTTATCTATCTATCTATCTATCTATCTATCTATATATATATACTTAAATAACTACACTATATATATATATAAGAGGTACTTCTAGATAGCATAGCGTAATCATGAGTAGTAGAATACTCTCTTAGTTCAGTATATATAATAGGTTAGCGGTAGTCCTACCTAAATATCACTTAAAGTATATAACACTATTTATATTACTATTATTAATATTGGCTTCTAGCGCTGCAGCAGCTATCACTGTACATTTGGGATCGGAAGACTACAAAAACTCAAATAGCATGTCTTATCAAACATAAACCCGAAAAGCCCCTTGGAATCAGGCAATAACAGAAATCCAACGTGGGGTCTCTTAAAGATGGCAAAAACTGATAATATGCAAACCTAAAGTTATTTCCCAAATCATCCTTGAGAAAGGAAAGTCTCTAAACTCTGTGTCCAGTCCAGGAAAAATGTCGCTGTAGGCGAAGCCCTAGGTGTTCAACAAGTGGGATTAACAGCTAGTGAAAGTCTTTCTTCCTATTCAGATGTGATGCCAGATGCATCATTTAAGATTACAGACAAAGAATAAAGCCCAAGAATCTCCTATGAAAGGGCTTTCAGAAGGCTTTTGTTTTTGAGACAACATCCAAGAAATCCTTTGACAAATTCATTAATTGTCAAGGCATTATATATAGTGTATATCCATATTTTATCCAAATTGGTGGAGGGCTTGTGTAGAAAGATGTTTGTGGGGGTGTAGGCACGAAAGAGTTGGGGGTTCCATGGACTCGCTGTAGATTGTATATATATGACCGGATATATATATAAATATTCATATATATGCTGTATTTAGGCCTTAAATACATAATGACAGTCCTCTTATTAGCTAACTATTCTATATACTAATAATCTATATACTATACTATATATTATATTATGTAACATATACATATATATATCACTTATATAGTATATCCTCTTACACTTAGATATATATATATATATATTGTCTAACAATACTCTTCTACCTAAACGTTCCTGGGTGCTAAAACTACTACAAAACTTAACTAAGACCGCACTCTACTACCCGCTATTCCGCATCCGTGGATAGTGAAAAAATGCACTATCCGCTACAAACTACTATCTTATATACTTATATAGTATATATAAAACTTATAGTAATAATATAGTATATAGCAATATTGTAATAAAATTGTTTTCAAGTCATCTTATAACTTATATATATATACTACCTATATATATATAACTACTTATAAATATATATTAATATACTAAATTTAATCTAACTTATTTATTTTGTATAGGTATATATATAATAGTTATATATATACATTATATACTATAACCTAACTTGATTATATATATATATATAATAACTTATATATTACTAACCTTATATATATAGTATATATATTATATATATAATATATAATTATATATATATATATATATATAATGATATAAATAATAGTTTCCCATGCTAACTACCATGTCTGTTTGGAGGTGCCATAGTTAACACCTACTATATCTACTACCTCTTAACTCTTATATCCCTTCTCTCTAAAATACCACTCTATCTTTGCTTCGCGATGTTGTAACTTTAAACATTAAAATGAAATCTGAGTAATGTTAATAATATCTTAAATTATCAACTGATGAAATATAATCACAAACACCGCAGCATGTTTCAAGTGTTAATATGATCAGAATTCAAGCTTACTTATAACAATTTAATATACTCTACCACTTTTCGTAACTTACTATCCAACATATCAATTATCCCAAGAACATGAGCTTCAACATCACTCTGGTACAAGGGATTCCAAGCTCTAGCAATCCAGCCTGAGCACTATGGCTTTTTAATAAACAGTTGTTTTCCCGAGCCTTAAGATATAGCAGACTAAAATCCTACAAGGCTTCACTATCCTACAATTAAACACAACGACTAAAAACTACCAACTCTATACATCTACAACCACTCTAGCACCACTCTACTAACCATCTACAACACTACTAACTAACCAAATTTACATAAACAAGCTGTCCTAGTTCTCTTTAACATTACCCAACTTTTTGAACTTATTAAATATAAATCCTGTTTAAACATACTTGATCTAAACTTAAACCACTCTATTTATTACAAACTACTGCACAGAAACCAACAATTATATATTTAACCTAACCAAATACTATATAAATAATTATTCTATTATTATCGAATGTGAATATGAAATTGTATCCTATACAAAAACATTATTTGCTTATCTATAATATAGTACAGCGGAACGACTGCCACGGCGACGCTGTAAATACCTAGGGGACGGCACAGCGGGAATCAGCGGTGGGGTCACCAACTTGCCAACTCTACTATATGCTTGCGTTAAAAATAGAACAATGAACCTTATATGTTTTTGCCAGTAACGACCAGGATGTTCTGTTAAAAAAACATGGTCGAACTATGAATAAAACTATAACAAACTAGATACATTTAATTTACTCGATGAGATAATCTAAAGACAGAAACTCCAGTCGTAGTCTAACCAAATACTTATTTTATTCTATCACTAAGACACACAACAATACACTTAATTCTTTTCTTCTAAAGAGTTATTATATTCGGTGTTTTTATCGTTTTAAGTATTAATCCACATTTATGAAAACAAGTTGCAACAACCTAATCTAACGCTGTGCTTATTTATAACATACATGTAATACTACTAGTAACTATCATTTCTACTGAAACTGAATCATTCCACCTTCCTACAGAACCTTAATGATACCACTCTAATCAGTATTCAAAACCGTAAAGCATATACAGAGCAACACATTATGTCTTAATATAATATAGCCTTAATCACAATATATATTATATAAACTTAGTCATTACTATACTTAGACCTCAGGTAACTTTACAACCAACTCTAACTACGGTAACTCTCTTGGCCTTTGCCTCAAACGCTGCTAAAACTTATACAATACACGTGTGTAATATAGATATGAGCGTATCACAGTACTTGACAATATCCCAGTCTCTAGGCTACTAGATCCAGCTTATTCATGCGACATGCAGATAAAAATCCACAATCTTTGCACTGACACTATAATTACCATAAACAATGAATACTATATACTGTACAATCACTAAATCTTGATAATAAGCTAATATATATAATGAAGAAACACCAACACATGAGAAAGAGAATTATTCTTACATCACCCTATACTACGAATCTCAACTTAACTACTTAACTTTATTTAAGATATAGTCCTAATAAATTAGTGGCGATGTCAATTGATTCTACTGTCAATGGAAATATTTATTGTAAAAGACTGATTTAAACCTTTTAAGGATATTATATAGAAGGTGGTACATCTACCTTTAGAACTATTGAAAGAAACCTATTGAGCGTCAATTAAGACAAGGATAAAGATCACAACCTCGTTATTGTGACGTATCTCTCAGGTATGTACATTCGATAATGTACCTTATATTCAATTCTTCGTATTGGATTATTAAAAATACAATTCTAAAAAACATTGCACTTCAATCCTGAAATAAGCCGGATACACTCTATTACTACTCAGCATAACTTATAAATATCATAATTATTGGTGTCATACGAACATTGGTTAGATATTCAGATAACTGCGGATTTTGTATGACTGAAATATAGAGTATGATGAGCTTTTCTCGAAGTGGTAGGGTCTAGATGATGGAGCCGAGGAAGATTGGCACAACGTTTTGTTTGTCAGAAAGCAGAAATATTAACATTCTCAAAAAATGAGGCAAGAAAATTTCCTGAGTTTGAATGTAACTCATGGATTCTTGATTCTTTGGTTTTTGGTTTGTTTGTTTTTTTTTTTGTTTTTTGTTTTTTTTGACATTACATACAACTCACCTAATGATCTCAATATCCGTTTTCAAGGAAATGGCGAAGTTAAATTTCAACTGATAATTGAGACTTTTCAGAAGTCACCTATCAAAAGGTGAATGTGTTATTTTACAACCTGTACGACATATCTTCAAACGTAATCTTGCATTGTTAGGAAATAAGTAGAATTAAAAGATTTGTAAGACTACTTACATTGTCTAAAAATGAAGATGTTCAGTTGAAGCTGACTGAAGATCCCTTTTCTATGGATCCAAAAGAGGTGCTAATAGAAATACATTTCAGGTTATTGAACTTCAAGCATCGTCCATTTTAAAAGCAGCAGCATTCAGGAACAGTGAAAAGTATAGAAAAATTATACAACTTGCAATAAATGTTCAGAATATTGTAGACCTAATGCTTGTGAGAAAACTTTCTCATGAACACAACAGAGTAAACTTTGGCCCTTCACTATCTATGATATTTTTAAAATTTTTGTAAAGATATCTGCCTATAGATTACAACGTTGATACGTTTGTTTAAGAGAGATTTGCATCTCATTATAATTTGAATGTGTAGTAGATCAGATCGCGTATTTCTAAGAAAAAAAACATTAATATAAAGAACATTTTATTTTTGAAAATTATAGTCAATCAATGGCACTCGTTCGCCGTAACTATTTGCAAATAGTATCTCTAATATTTTTATAACAAATAAAGGAGTAACAAAGTCTGTGAGACCCATAAAACCTTGGATTAATACTTTGAAAACTATCAATACTCCTAGTTACAAATTAGCAGTATATTTCTAATACCTATATTAGATGAACTAACTAGTTCATAACCAGTACAATGTGAAAGCTCTAAGGGACTACCTCACAGCAGTAATGTGGAACACTGTGACTGTTATATATATATATATATATAATATATAATTCCTTTAACATGGTAATCAGTCCTTTCATAGAATACATAACCTTCTTTGACCAATCAAAATTTTATTTACAGCTCTTCTTGAAATATAGTGAGCATTTATGCTCAGAGGTTTTAAGCTTCAAATAGTATTATACCTATATTATATTACCCGTTATTGTAATTGTAATAATATCTATATATATATTCTCGTTGTATATATCAATATTCTTACAGTTAATGATACTCAAATATATCTATAATGATATGCCCTATTAATTAACCTATTTATATATAAATATATTCTAAATTACTAAAGTAATGGATTAACCTATCTGAGTTCTCAGTTCGTATAACCCTTTCAACATAATTTAACGAGATCTCATTGGGTATATATAATGTTGGTCCTTAGGTCTGAGTTACTAACTCACAGAGAGTACATACTCATAGGCAAACTAGTTATCTACGTACACTACCAAAATGTCACTTAGTTATATGCATAAGTATTTCGATAAAAGTCGCATAAGTTATAACGGTCTTTAAGAATTCTTATTAGTTACCTAACTGGGTTAACATCATCTGAGCTGCATCTTATATACTCTCTTCCGGCTATGCTAATGCTATGGATAGCTTATAGCGCGAACAGCCATTTGACGTATATCACTTATTTGAGTTCTCTAGTATATCTGGAGATGCTCCATTTTATTTATCTACCTCTCTTACCTCATTCAGTTATAATAGCCTAACTCTATGTAGAAAACTTTAATGTTGATTGCCGTCATGGAATATAAGATCTTTATATTGCATAGAGCTCCCGGCAGTACTTGGCTGGAGAGAACTTATGCTGCAGTTTCTCCAAACTAAAGTGTGTTGTTATTATGCTGTTATGTTGAAATGTCGAGTCAGCATGAGTTCTTTAATATGTAATGACAAATTCGTTTATACATTCCAAAAACAAACAAACATTAAGTTAAACGTCTACATTTAAGCCATTGAGCCAATGTAACAAAATTTCCTTTCACACTCTTTTTTCCTATATTTTATTACACATGACTAAATAGAAATTTGGTGTATCTTATTCAATTTGTTATGTACGAGTGTGTAATTATTCATAATGAATATTCGAGCAAATCTAAAAACACAATAAGCTCATCCGTGTCATCCTCTTCTTCTCGTACTCGTCTCGTTGTCTCATTATCTTTCTGTTCTTCTTATCCAATTCCAGTCAATCTTCGTCAACCATCAGCTCTGAATCTCTCATGGTTGAATCTCTCTCTCTCGTGTCTCTCTCTCTCTCTCCCCCCCCCTTTGTCTTTCTCACTCTCTCTCTCTCTCTCTCTCTCGTCTCTCTCTCGTCTCTCTCTCCAATAATCAAATATGAGTATATATATATGATATATTAGAGTATATATATATCTATACTATAATACTGTCTATTATATATAATATATAACCTATACTACTATTACTATTGTTTCCAATTCATTTGCTATGTAATAATATTCCTATAATAATATTTTTTCTTATAAAATATATCTTTTTAACCTATATATTTTCTATTTAATGTCGTGACCATACTATAATACTATTGATGTTTAATAAAATATCTATAAGTTTATTATATATTGATTACATCTATATTAAAATATTGCATCATATTTCTCTACCTAAAAGTGTATAATAATATAATTATCTTGTCATATGTTGGTTTGCTTCTAAGTTACTTATATCCTCAATCTCTACCTAATAGTTACATTCTCCTATAATCTATTTAATCTTACACTATATCCTACATATTCTAACGTGCTTAGGCCAAATACACCGTCTTACCTGAAATTGTATACTGAACAGCTTCTTCAAATCACTATACAATTATAATACTGAACGACGAACAGAAAGCGATACAAGAGACGGGCGATTATATCTATTTGAGAGGACGCAACGTCTATTAACTACGTGATTATGCAGGAGCTGAGCAAATTAGTCTAGTTCGCTTAAATGTTTTTTGAGTTTGCTGCTCAAGTCGCATGCAGGCATTTATCAATTTTCTTTGCTCGATCTTTGTAGCTACAAAAGATTGATCGATTACTTCGCCCTCCACAATGAATAAAGAATTTATAAATAAAATATTAGGTTTGTAATCTTCCTCGTGTATATAATAGAACCCTTTTTATTTTTTTTAACATCTGGAGATCTGAACATTAAATGTTCTTCCAAGATTGATATTTTCTCGGAGTTCAAAACCGTTTTTAAGATTCCCTAAATTTACACTTTCAACCTCCATTCGTGAAGAAATAAGTTTATCAATGACATAAATAAATCAGTATTTAAATTGCATAAAGTGTACTATTTTCATTTACCTATAATATCTTTTAGACCATCTTGATATAAAAAAGCATACATTCAGCTTGACTAACATTATCTATATAATAATATATATTGTTTATTCCCGAACTGATCATAAAAATATAACAAAAGGGAAGCTTAGTATCACATTATTTTTAACACTAAAATATTCGAGATATCTAATTAAGTTCGGTCCTATTCACTTAACATTTATAGATTGAAATCACTGTTCATATTTATATTCTATATCTTATTAATGTAAGTAATATATATGTATCTCTATATATATATATATATTATACATATATATATTATAGCTGTGATTTTAATTTCACTCCCTCATAAGTTTTTGGTTCCTGAAAACATATTTGGCCCACCATTCTAATAAAACTAAAGAAAATAATTTTAACTTCTGCCGTTCACAAGCAAACTATGCTCTCCCCAAGAGTGAGTTGAAATGTGTATACCAAAAATAGCTACGTTTTTCAATAAATCACAGTCTGCTCACTCAGCTCGCTTCAACTCCTCCAGTGTACAAACTGCGTTTGCAATAGTGAAACCTTATTACTCGGTAGATATCTGAATCCTTTAAATTTTTTCAACTTCTGTCCTTTCCTTTCTGTCTAAGGACACTGAGATTTACCTCTGCTTAACCTGTATGCCTCGACTAACAGTCTGTGTTCGAGCAGGTCCTCTCTCATCGATTATCTAATCGATAAATAAATATTATACACACAACATGATAAATATATATACATACATGCGCCTAAATACAGGCTTAGCCGTTCTACTCACTAAGCAGCAGCGTGGTGTGTGGTGATAGTGTATCAACAAAAGCTAAAATTCTAACAAATTGGGATTCTAAGAGAACCCTCAAAAGCGGGGATCTCTTAGATAACCGTCCTTCTTTTCAGAGATTGAATAAAATTTAATGAAATTTATTAGACAGGTTACAATAAATGTGGTAAACTATTATTTGGTGATGGCATTCAATTTCATTAGTTAAATATAACTATTGCACACAGCTCATTCTATTCAAGATATGTCTCGCATAAGAACTCTTTTTGTTCCTTTGACTCATGAACTATGATCAGAATTTTTGTTTACTCAAGGAATTTTTGTAGACGATCAGTTTTTTTCTTCGCACGAGAGTTTAGCCATTTGGCAATCTAAGTATTTACGTATAACCTGTGTGAGAAGAAATCATGATTAGTGAAAAGAGTAGGTCGCTGCGAGTAGTTAGCCTGCTACTGTCTATTATATTGTTTGTGTGTTAATTTATAAATTAATGTTGACGTTTCAATTCAAAATCATATTATTTCTGACTCTGTAAGGAAAGTGATATATTATAATACACTTTGCCTTGGAGTTCTTGCAGAGCTACTTCTGTAGATCACCAGTTTTTTTCTTATACCCCCCAAGGAAGCAATAAACTATATTATAATATTTTTTCTTATAGCACCTTTCCTCCATTAGTTCCTTCTAGAAACTTACAAAAATTACATTCATACTCTGATATGATCAGAATTTTCCTGTTTCAGAAGTTTTTTATCCTTCTTATCAGTTGCAGTCTGTTTAGTTTGAGTATTTTGGTATAAACTTAAATATATATATGATATATATTTATACAATATTATCTAAATAATTTTTTTCCTTCATTGGAGTAATTATACTGGTCCTAATTGGAAACATTTATATCTCTACATTGTTGGGCAAATTTCCACTACTATTCTTTTACTATACTACTTCATCTATGTCGTGATTTCTGACAAATGTGGCGATAAATTTTACTCTTTGCTGCTGCATTAAATACTGATAACTCAATCATACATTATATTATCTCCACATCCATAATCTCATAATTTTATTCAATTTTGTCCACCGGGTATGGGTGGTTTCCCATATACCTCCCACTTTGGGTTTCAAAACAAATACTGCGTGTTTCACCTGTGTTCATTTCCCAGCACACCCTTGGTATAAGCCCCGCGCCACCTCTTCTTACTCTCACATACCTCTCTCGTATCTAGTTGTATTAATGTGATCCTCATTCTATCACTAAAATAAATCCTTTCGTAGCATAGACACGAAATCTTCTACACCCAACACAATATTTGACTTCATTATCTATAGTTATTTCGGCCCATGTATCATATCGTTTTTCATCATTCTTCATGAAGAGTGCGTAACTCAGAGTGACTATTTTATTATTCTTCTGACGTTTTATGAGTTTTATTTTCTGAGATATTTATCACACATCTCTATTGTATATTGTATACTAGACCTCCTCAATATTTAAAATTAAATGCCTCAAACTAATAATAATATTATACTATCTTTTTTTTAGTCTAAAATTAATTATATCTCTTAACACTCTAATCTACTCTCAAGTTTCCGAACTTTTGAGTAATAATACGATGCAATAATCAAAACTAATCATAATATATAAGTAATAATTTATCTATATCTCTAATTCTTCAGATAATTCTACCCACTATCATCATGAAATATATATCTAACTGAAAATCTATTAAAGTGTGAATAGGTGGAGCACTAAAGCCCTAACTTATAATAATTATGGATTTGAATATTAATTAATGATGGAATAGTTCAGTATATAGTAAAATTCAAAAATGTTGTGAGAACGCAGTGCGGCTATTTAATTTTTATTCTTGATACTGAACCTACTCTATTGTTCTCATTTTTCCTACACTCTGGTTCCAAGCACTCATCTATAGATCCAAGCCACCTTCACAAAGATTTCAAATTTTCACATATATAACTTGACGGGTTCAGGTGTTCCAACAATCTCATTTCTTATTCCCTGATTTTCATTTTCCTGATCTCCCATTGTGAAGTGTATTATTCTCTTTATCCCAACAAAGTTTTTCAAACTATATTTTATAGTTCGAATCATCCAATTTTTTAAACTTTCCGCAACACATTCAAAATTTGCAAATCTAATTTTAACTTTGGTTAATGTTTCAAACATTTTCGTACTATATCTATTTTCCTGGTTCATTCGAGGGTCTATGGCATCCATTTTCCACTTCTAATACTCATTTGATCTTTGATTACCTAGGAAGAATTGCAAAAGCGTTTATACATACGGCCACGGAGCATCTTAGAGTCTTTGGAGTGTGCACGGATTCTTGAGTCCTGAGGAAGAGATAAACTCTAAATTGGGGCTCGTTGGCAGGAGTTTACAGCAGCAGATTTTCCTTGTGCGTCATTAATCCATTCTGGTCAAAATACTTAAAGAAGTTCAAATCAAAATATAAAAAATGATCATTATGTACGTCCAACACTTCGCATAGTAACCGATAGTGCAGAGTGTGGACCATCAGTAAAATATTAACATTAATTTATGTTTTGGGTATAGAGTGACTGCACTATATTTATTTGCGAGGAGTAAAAAGAATACAGTAAGTAGTGTGATCAGACCTATATCACTTCTTTATGTCCAGATATGATCGTTCTTATTAGTTTATGTTGTACATTATAGTTTTAAATTAAATATACCGACTCTATCCAGTTATTTTTTCGTTTTTATTATACTCTGTGGAATTATGTTTACTTATCACTGTTACTTCCAATTGAGAGATATATATAACATAAAATCAATTTTACTAATTACCCCCAGTAATTTATTCAGAAAGAGCAATTTGCATAATAAATTTTGAATTTAAGAAAATCTCTAATATATATGGAGAGTTTAAAATCATTTTATGTTATTACCAGGGCTATAAAATTTTTAACATTTAGTTCTTTTTAGTCCATTTCCAGATATCAACTCGTAACCTCTGAACGATCTACTGATGTCTCTCCAATTATGTGTAAGCACAGTTTCTTTAGTGATTTTTGCCGCGTTAAAAATCTATTTAAAACGATGTAACGATATGGGGCAGTAAATTATATATATAACTAAAACCACAGTTTAATACAAACCCAAAAAAACATCTGGTTTTAATTTGTTTTTTTCTTCTTAAAAAAACCAATGTTTTTTTGTTTTTTTTTTTTAAAAAATGTTTTTTTCATAACCTATATTTATATTATATATACTGCTATTATTATATATATATATATTTATATATATAATATATATATATATATAATATATATGGCTTAAGAAGATAGACTATAATATATATAATATACTATTAATATATATATATATATATATGTATAATGAAGCCTTAGGTATGAAATCTTA
>JABUQX010032110.1:12500-15000 GCA_015478945.1 Trachelipus rathkii
AATTAAGAAGACTAAATTTTGATTCAATTGAAGAGCATAGAAGAAGTTTTCAGAATTTCTGATATTTCGCCTTATTTTATTGGATTCAGTAATTTAATTTATTTTGATCATCGCTAACAGATATTACATATTTGTTTAAGATCATTTTATATTCTTTTTCATAGAGTTCTATAATGTTATCACTAGCAGACTCAAAGTTACAGATTCTTGGATTTAACTTCCATGGCATTATCTCAAGAGTAAATAAATAGAAAAATTAATAAGCTCAGATATTCAAAATATTTTATAATAGGATTCTTTGCTTAGCGTTCATTGATTTCAGCTACGTCTATAGTACGTTATGAAATCTTATCTCTTCTTTATTTATAGCATGGAAAAACCACATTTTTGTTATAATTGCCTTCGCAAAATTTTCAGATAGAATGATTATATTTTCTACTCTGCTTTAATTCTTGAATAGTAATTATATAATTATATTCAATAAATATTTATGCAACCAGATGGCGCTTGTGCTTTACAAGTATTTCAAGATAAACTACTTTTAGTTAAGCAACAAAATCCCATGTCTTCCAGAAAAATAGATAGAATCATCGCCTTCAGATGATCCCAAAATTTTCAAATGGTTCTAGTTTTTCCTCAAGACAGGTTTTGATTACATCATATACAAGAACTCCGGTAGTATCAGCTTTAACATATTTTAAAACAGTAGATTCCAGACAAACTAAATGGAAACACTTGTAATCTTTATCTCTTAATTATAGAATCCTTAAGTTAATCCTTATTGATCTTTGAATCGAGTTGTTGCATAATGGCATTGCTTTTAAGATAAGCTCAAAATATTGATGAATGACAATTGAAATTACAGCTTCCAACGTTGATTTTATATATAAAAAAGAAAAGAGAGAAAAAAGAAACAAAACTGCAATGCTATAAACCTTGCAACTTTTGCAACAATATTTTGCAAATTTATGAAAAACAAATTACCATCTCATTTTGTCTGTGTTTAATGTTTCAAAAAATTTCCGAAAATATTCTTGTGTCCGGATTTCAGACTATTATAGATTAATTGATTATAATAGACATTTTATTGGGATTTAAAATGCTAAATAAAATCATTAATTCATTTGTGATATAGAATATTTCTTTCCCCGATGACATTCTATTTTTATGAATTAATAAAATTTTTTTTTAATTATTGTAGAAATTTATTAATAATCTAATCATATTGAACTTGTCCTACAACTGAGGAAAACCTCTAAACCTTAAAGTTTTAGGACCATTTTCATTTATTTTCGAGCAATATTACTAGGATTAATCAAACTCATTCTGGGACCCTAATTTCTTATTTTCAATATGAAAGTAAATAAAAATGTATGTTAGAATATATATATTATATTATTATATATATATTATTATATATAATATATATATTATAAATATTTATATATAATTATTTATATTATTATAATATATATATATTATAATTTATATATAATATATAGTATAAAGTATATATATTTTAGTCTAATAGACATAATCTTCAAACAAAAAATAAAAAACAACAACCTGTTAGGTTGGAGTTCTAGTTTATAGCAATAAGGCTTTTATGATTATTTTAGAATTTCATACCTAATATATAATATATATATATATATCATTAATTTAATTATAATATAAATATATAATATAATTTTATATATGATATATATATAATATATATAATTATTAATTATATAATATAAATTTAATAGTCATTATTTAACTTATATTATATATAATTATATTAAATATATAATATACATACTAATAACATATATTATAATTAATATATATATATAATATATATATATTATATAATATTATATATATATTATATTAATAAATTATATATATATATTATATAAATATATTATATATATAAATATATATTTTAAATATAATTATATTTATTATATATTATATATATAAATTATATTAAAATTTAATAATATACAAAATTATTTAAGGTGGAAAGTCTTTTAATGTTTTCAAGCATAAAACCACATTTTTTGGGTTTTATTTTGTTACCTATATTTTTTTTTATTGTATAATGTTCATATTATAAATGTTTTAATATGAAACATAAATTATATTAGACTACCCAACATTATTAACTACTCACAAATTTTCAAAAAGTATTTTTATTTATATTAATATTTTATTTTAATTATTTTTAATAAAATAGTAATAAAATATTATTTATAATTATTATTTTTATAATATTATGTATATAATATTATATTATTAAATATATAATATTATTATATTATTAATTATTTTTTTAATATATATATTAATATTATAAATAATATTAAGTGATCACTCTATATCTTATATGAAATTTGTTTTGAAATTTTGGTATAAACCCCCAGAATTCGATTTAATAATTCATCAGGTGGTCAAAATCTAATCGAGAAATTTTCGGAATGGGCAAAAAATCTTGTTTCTACTAACTTTTTGA
>JABUQX010032110.1:22500-34278 GCA_015478945.1 Trachelipus rathkii
AATAAAATAATTGAAAATAGTTTATGAGTTGAAAGAAAAACATGAGAAATATTATGAAAAGAAAGATTTTGGTAGGAAATGAGAAAAGAAGCTGTTTGATGTATTGAGAAATAGGTGTAAATATGAGTATTTGAAAAATTTATTAATCGAAAGTAAATTAGGAATTTGGATAAGAAGTATGGATAGACTGTGGTATGGATAAGAAATTATAAAATCATAAGAATAAGAATAGAAATTATAAAAAATTGAATTATTTAAATTTAAATTTTGATTTTAAGAAAAGAAAAGAAGATTTGGGAAAATATTGAAAAATGAAATATGGAGAAATATAATGGAAATTTGGTGGAGAAATTAGAATTTGAATGAAAATTATGGATAAATGAAAGATGAGTTTGAAATAATGTATATAATGAGATTGATGAACAGAACGCATTATATTTAATTAATTTGAAGATTTATGAGGGACAAATAAAAAATTAGAACTATTAATATGAATTTAATGAAGATTGATTAAATTTAAAATTTTTATAAATAGAAATGTAATTGTTTAGGGATTAAAATGATAATTTATAGATGAGAATTTTGGATTTGATAATGATTGTTGTTATAAATAGGATATGGAGATTTTGAAAATTATAAGAATATGGAAGGAGATTAGAGATGTATGAGAAATTGAAGCAGAAACATGTTTACAAAGTAAAAAAATTAGAGAAAAGGTAATTCTAGGGAAAAGATTTTTAAGGAAGTTTAATAAAAGTATAAAATAAATAAATAAATTGAGATACAATATTTAAAACATTTTAATGATGTTTATAAACATTTATTGTTTATATTATAAATTTTATTTAGAATATATAGATCCCAGAGTTATAATAAATATATATTTTAATATTAGTGAGTTGGAATATTTTTTATAAGGATTTAGTAAAGAGACGTAGTTCTCTACATCGTAAGGTAATCTTTTTGAGTACCCGAAAAGAATGAAATGGGATGAATCTCGGTTTGTTATTATAAGGGGTAGTGATTTTAATTTGAGAGAAAAGAAGAAAAATTAGAGGGTGTCTGTGAGTTTTATTAGTAAAGAAGTAAATAAATATAAATTTGATTTGAGATATAATAGAGGATTTGGAGTGGAATGGGAGGAAGGTTATATTACTTAACTTAGAAGATGATAATTGAATTGAAAAAAAGATTGAAATATTTTGATAAGAGAAAATGATAATGGTGTTTGTAATGTTTAAATAATATGGTGCACTCATCATCATATTCTGCATAATTCTTTGATTGCAGCTCTAGTCACGAATCGAAAGAATCTTTCAAAAGAATAGTATTTAGACATGAAGATTTAAAATGGAGGTAAAAGGAAAGGATATGTAGTATGAAATAAGAAGGTGATTGAAAGGGATACACTTGAAAATGGGAGATATATTAGGTAATAACTTACAATAAGATGATGAATTTATTTTAAGAATATACTAAATTTGAAATCATTTGAAAGATGTGTTGATAGAGATTTTTGTTAGTGAATTAAATGGCCAGATATAGAATGAATTAAGACTAAGAAAATGTAAAAAAAGAGATTAAAGTGAAATTATATTAGATATGATTTAAATTCGCAAGTTATATAACATATACTCAAATAAGACATGAAGAAAAATAATAATTTAAAGATTTTGTAATATTTGAATAAATGATTGGAGAAAGTATTGAAATTTATTTGATCAGTTTTTATCAATAGGAAGGTGAGATTGAAAAACTTCTTTGTGAGACTGGAATAATCGATACTAGAAATTGAATAAACTGGAGAGAGAGATGTAGGAAAGAGAGAGGTAAATATGAAGATATTATTTTTACTATATAAAAAAGATTTTAGGATTGAAAGAATTAAAATTGGATGGAAATATTGATTTTATTATTTAAGTATTATATTAAAAATAGACATAATGGTTTGGTGGTAGTATAAATAAGAAAATAATTATAAAGAAAAATATGTTTATAAAACTTAGATAAAGAAAAGTAATGAGCTGTGAATTACTTTCAGAGATTGAATAGTTCTTCACTCTGCTTTAAACTTAAAGTCGAGATAGCAAACGGAAAAGGACGGTCAATTACGCTTGAGCAATCTTTTTGTGCCAATAACAGCACCTAAACTACATTATGGCATCTGTTGAAATTATTACCATCTTTAGTAAAATACGTGGTTATAGAAGCGGAAATTATTCGATTATTATCTTTCTGTTTTAACGTATCAAAAGCTACTTGTTGCTCAC
Organism: Trachelipus rathkii; assembly: GCA_015478945.1. Lineage (NCBI taxonomy): Eukaryota > Metazoa > Arthropoda > Malacostraca > Isopoda > Trachelipodidae > Trachelipus > Trachelipus rathkii. The sequence goes on from JABUQX010032110.1 coordinate 24,771, forward strand.
TGAGCCAGACGAACTTAGCATTCTTTTTGAATAATGAAGTGATGGGTTGAGCAATGGCTGAGAACGAAGGCACGAGATTGCGAAAATAAGACACAAAACTAACAAAAGAACGAGCAGAATTTACATCGGAGGGAACCGGAAACGACTTCAAAGCTTGCAGCTTTACAGGATCAGCTGATAAACCTTTTGAACTGATCATAAACCCTAAATAAACCAACGAACGTTTAAAGAAATTAGCCTTCTCCAACTTCACCTTGAGTTTCGCTTTCTTTAACGCGGCAAAAACTAAACTGAGACTATGATAATGAGATTCTATATCTTTCGAATAAACAATTATGTCATCGAGATAAATTAATGCATGTATCCCTAATAAATGAGAGAGAGCGAGTTCTATTACTTTACAGAAAACATTGGACGAGTTTCTCACACCTTCAGGTACCATCTTGTACTGATAATGTCCTCGGTGAGAAGAAAAAGATAAATAAGGCTTGCTTTCATCAGCAACTTTTATGCCATAAGGATTTGAAGAAACATCTAAACTTGAAAAAATATGTGCATTACCTAACTTGGAAATCGTTTCTTGCACATTATGAATCGGAGATTGAAGAGGAACAATACTTTTATTTAACTTTCTAAAATCCAAAATTATTTTTGGTTTTAATTCACCTTGTACCGGAAGAACGATAAGAGGATTCGAATGAGGTGAATCAGAATTCTCGATGTAACCTTGGACGATACACTTGTCAATCCAGCTGTTAATATCAGCCTGAAATTTGTGCGGGAGTTGATGATTTGGAGTATAGAAATATTTTTGTGAGTCGGGCACAATTTCTATTTTGAATTCTCCTAATGGACTACATTCGACTTTATCATCCCCTAAAGCAATAACATCTTTATGTGCTAAAAGAAAATCTAAGATCTGCTCCAATTGAGCACTATCTTGCAACACCAATAAATCAGATTCTTTCTTCGATTTAGAAAGCAAAATTTCTTTGTAAACATCGCGAAGTTGATCATCGGATAGACCCTGCGACGATTCTATTTTATTTATAACAGAATAGGAACTGCGAAGAGAAAGAGGATTTGCATACGAAACAACTGTATTTTTATCAATTGTGATAGCGGACGGACTGAAATTTACACATTTTATTAACATAGTACCATCTATTACTGTACTAAGAACATTTGCAAAAAGAACATTTGACATGGAATTTTTCTCACTTACGAGATGAATATCATTAGGCGGCGAAGTTCCGGCCTGAGAACGAATATTAACGGAGAGAATGGCGCTAGAATAGGCCTCGAACTTAACTGTGTTCGGCAATGACAATTCATAACATTGATCGTTATAAATAGATAATTCATGAACAAAAGATTCATCTTCAAAATTAAGATGTCTTAAATTGGACGGAGAACGAACGAGATTGACATTGGATTCTTCAAAAAGTGGATGCGATTTATCGTACATACGAGGATCAATACTGGTTTTTGGATCATATATCAATGGATCATAAACAACCAGAGGAATTTGTGTGCACCCAATACTTTCGTTCATGTATAAACACTCATTTTTAAAATCGAAAACTACTGGTAAAGAACCTAAAATATCCGTACCAAGAAGCATATTTCCGCTGAAAGAACATTGATCTCCGACAACAATTGCATGTATATTAAACAGACGATTGTTTAACAACATTTGGAGTTTGACACGTCCCAGATTGGGTACGACGTTACCAGAAATAGATTTCAAAACTATGTTGTTTTCTTCTAATTTGAGAGGATATAACTTCTTTAAACTCTCGAATACCTTCCATCTAAGAAGCGAGACCCCAGACCCCAGATCTATGTACGAAGTTATCCCATATATAAAATCATATTCGACCGTCAAATCGATCTTAACATAAAAACTTTTCCCTATAAGAGGATTGTCTTCCACACTATTTACATCAGTGAAACACGGATTTGAATTAACTATATTGACTATATTAGCCTCTAAATTGGACATCACCACATTGCGAGACTGAGAATGCGTGGTCCCATTCAAAAAAATGACCCCCTAGACGAATAAGAATGATCAGAATTACGAGAAAAACGATGCGGATTACGCAGATTTGCACAGCGGTTCCGGGAAAAATCGGACGGCTGATGCGGATTAAATTGGGTAAATTTATGCCCAAATGAATTATTTCTGTCATATTTATTATAAAAACTTACATCAGGATCATAATTAGGATCCAAAAGACTCACCTGGACTTCAGGATTCACTTCAGAAAAACGATACGAGTGCGGAGATTCATTTCTTACTATTCTGTTTCCGGGTTTTCGTACCGCGGTTTCATCATTATTAAATCGCATATTACGCCCCTTATTAACATTATTGGCACCCTTGGAGTATGAACTTGTCATATTTTGACCCTGATTCCCATTATAATGACTTCTGGAATAGTTTTGAGCATTGTCAAAACGTGAATTTGACCCTCCTTGAAAAGACGGATTTTTACCAAAACTTGCTTGGTTATGATTAACACTGGAGTGTTTTTGAGAATAATTATTACTATTTTTAGAATAATTGGAATGATTTGAATGATTTATAACCCTATAACGACGTAAACCTTCTTCAGAGAGAGGTTGCCAAACTGTACCTTTACATTTAGCTTCCGAACCCCTATAATGACTTTTTAAACACAAATTGCAGAAAGGTCGAAAGATACAAGCGGCAGTGCCGTGTCCATTATTCTCACATCGCCGGCAAAACAATGGTTTTCTTACATTAGGACTCCTAGCAACAGAATTATTCACATTGGAAGAACGATCACGATAAAAACTTGGAACACTTTTTACATTATAAGACTGATGTGTTGAGGGTGGAGGAGAGATTTTCTCGGTTTGCGTAGCATACACCGGGCTAGATTGAACAGAATTCGATGTTCTGTTGGAAGAAGAAACTACCTTACCATTATTTAAAACACTTGTCTTACGTAAATACGTTTGAACCTGTTGAGGTATTGAGTTATCTATGCTGAATTCTTCATGTATAATCTTTTGGAATTGAGGCTTGACATTCGAATATAAATTAGAAAATAAGAGAAGACGACGCTGTTCGTCACTAAACTTTATATTATGTAATAACTCAGCAGAATCGATGAATGACTGTAATGACTTCTGAGCCTCTGTTAGGAACTCGGGTAATGAATGATTAAGTGACCATTTGGTACCTACAAAATCACTGAACGTTTCGAACGTGGATTTAGAAACGAGCGGATTGAGAACTAATGAAAGATCATTTTTAAACGACTCCCAGGAAACAGCCCCCCTAAGTTCTGGCGTACTTTGCACCAGGTAAGCAACATTACCTTCTTTCTGAGAGACAAACCTTATGTAGGCCCTCAATTTTTCTATATCGCTTGTAATTCCTTCATCTGCGAAGTAAGCGTCAACAGAATTGAACCAATCTGATAATTGAGGTCCACACCAATTATTATTAACAAACCCAATTAGCAGAGGAATATTCGGACGTGAGTGTGACAACCTGTCAATGTTAAGAACCGGACGTTGCATGGTCTCAGAATTAATGGAAGAATCAGCCGAAGAAATATTTTGAGCTACGTTTTCGTCAGCAGAATTTTTTACATCAATAACTATATTATCAGCGTTAGGATTATCAGAGATGTTATCAAGATTGGAAATGTCGTCAGTGGACATGAATGAAAAATATTAAGAAAGAAATGGAAATGGACAACACACAAGAAACATATACAGACGAATATGAAAAAACAAAACTTACAAACTGCACTCTTCTTGCTGACTATTTCGATATACTATACGTGACATCCCATATGTATATAAAAGAAAATATCAAAAGAGAAATCATTCAAAAAAAAAAAATAATAATAATAAAAAAAAATAATAATAATGGAAGAAAATAATAATATAATATAAATAACCAGTTCCTGTCTGACCCGGCACCTATTTGGGCGGGCAGAATCCTCCTTGCGAGTTTTCTTGAGCCTACTGAATGCTTTGACAATAACGAACGACGTCCCGATCGAAGAATTTCAAAAAGTTTTCTTTTCTCCACAAACGATTTCTAGGGCACAATAAAGAAAATTAATACAACAAGAAATGATATATATATACTATATGATATATATATAATATATATATATATATATATATATATATATATATTATATATATATATATATATAATATATATATATATATATAATGATATATAGATACTAATAATATATTATCTACCTTCCCTTTGGAATTGGGGAAGAAAGCTATTTTTTATAGCGCTGATACGATTCACTCTCGCAGATAGCACACTTCAACCGCATACAATCCTTCAACGAGGTGGGAGATTTCTTTGAGTTATGTAACCCCAAATTTTCACGGACAAAATAAAAAAAATAACTTTTCTCTCATTCAGTAAGAGAGGAAAAGAAGAGAAAGAATATGACTGCAATATATAATTGCCACAAAAGATTCCCCAAGTGGTTCTCGTCAAGACAATATTTCCCCGAAAAATAATTTCACACATTCGTGAAGCCTAAACAATTACTCCACACGCAAAATTCCCAGAGCTTCATTGAAATACATCATCTTAAACTACCCCAATTCATAATGATATATACTATATATATAATATATATATATTATATATATATATATATATATATATAGTATATATATATATATTATATATATATATATATATATATATATATATATTATATAATATATATATATATATAATATATATATATATATATGAATATTATTTATTATAAATAATTATATGATATAGCAAATTTATATACTATACTATGATATCGTAAATGATTACAATATATTAAGAAGAAGAAAAAAAAAATAACAACAACAATTGTTTTTCTCAATAAGAAATTTACCGTTATGAAAATTCTCTTAATAGCGGTAGTGAAACCAGTAATAACCAGACTTCGGTCAGTCGATGAGGAGAAATCGCTAGCCTCAAAATGGGCTCTTTTATTATTCTAAATGAGTTGAGCAAATATTATATGAAATATTTATCAAATGCAAAAAAAAAAAATAGCAAATTCTTTTACAAAATATATTATATATACTTGCTATATATATAAAAGATGTTTCCAACAATGTTTGGAACAGAAAATGATTATTTAGAAAAATATATTAAACAGCTGTGTGCTTAAATGAAAGACAAATATATTTTTATGCGCGAGGCTACTATAAACAGATGACGTCATCAACAATAGACGTGCGGGAACCAATCACAGCGAAGATGACTTATTGACATATAACTGCGCATTTACATAAAAAAAATGATTTTCTTTAATAAAATAATGACTATTATTATAATAAAGAAAGAATGTTTTTATCTATAATAAATTATTGATTAATACAAAAACAAAATGGATATTTTCACAGACCTCTATTTCACAGTATACCTTAACTTTTGATACCAACTATTTTTAATCCTCTAATGTTTCAACAATGGATATCCTCATTTTTCATGAAGGCGAAATGGATGTCGTGATGAATACTTCTAAATGGAGAATGACGAATCTTCTTGAAGAAAAATCTTGAAGGAAAATCTTGAAGGAAATCTTGAAGTAAAATAGGCATCTACGTATAAAAACCACTTCTTACGGTCGCCATCAATCTTTTGATTGAGAAATAAATAATCTTCAGTAGATATCTTAGCGTAGAAAATAATGAATAAATGAAATATGAACGACAGATTTGTCCACAAAATAGTCCTGTTGACACGCGTCGGCAATTCTTCTTTCCCTGTTTCTATAACTCTTTTTATATTACAGGTCTCTTTTCTTTTTCAGACTCGTGTGAAACCTACATGGAAATTATCGGACTCCAGAAGATAGATTCTTTATGGCTTTCAACCTGTGGACTTACGCTAGAACAAGATATCTACGCTCGGACGAAATGAAAAGATGCTTCAAAGACTTAGGAGAATAATAGTGGACTTCGGTTAAATGAGTTTTAATGATCTAATACGTCATATATGCCTTTTCAATAAATGATACTTAAAATATAATTTGATATTCCTTCTTTTTATTTTACATAAATATCTTGAAAATGTCTTCTTAAAATTACAATAATTCTTAACTAAGATGCAATATGCTTGAGAGATATATTTGTACAAAATAGTTCATTGAATAAAATATATATGAGTCATAAAATATTAACAAGATTTGAGTGGGAGAGATTTGAGTAAGGTTGGTTGCGTTTTACCTGAAATGACAGCCGGATGAGATATTACTATACTTCAGTAATAAAGGAATTAGATTATGGAGAATCTTCACTTGCGTTATTTTCAAACAAGAATCAAACGGATATATAAGAATAAGATGCAAGACTTGACAATCTAACTTGTAGAAATCGAGAATAAAAAAAAAGAATGTCTCTTCTAGACATATAACAGACAAAGAGATTTTATGCTATAATTCACAAAGCATAAATATTGATTTGGCTGCATGGATAAATAACAAAACACTTCTTAGTATTTCATAAAAAAACACAAACATAGGCTCGGAGTTACAATATCCCCACTCCGCTAAAGCCTGAACGAAACACAACCTACTCTCACAACACTCAAGAAAGGACTCCCTCGATACTATGCGTTGCAGACTTCTTATACATTTCATAGCGACGCAAGCATCGTATTATTTACTACAACAAGTCAATTACGAGGAGTATTTGTTTTATTAACTCTGCAAGATGAGAATAATATATAATATATATATATAATATATATATATATATATATATATATATATATATATATATATATTTATATATAATATATATATATTTGAGTCGGGAAATATTATATATATATATAATATATATATATATATATATATATTATATATATTAATATATATATATAGTATAATAAATATAATATATATATTATATATACCGGTATAATATATATATATAAATTATATATATACTATATATATATACTATATCTATATATATAATATAATATATATATATATATATCTATAATATATATATATATATAATATATATATATATAATATGTATATTATATATAATAATAATAATAATAATAATAAAGCCATCCTCAGAGGATACATAAAAAAATACAACCCAACTCTAACATCTGAAATAGAACAACTAATCAAACAACGCAACTTGTTCAGAAAAATAATACCCACATCGATCCAAATGACAACACAGATTAACACCCTAAACACCCGAATCATAAACTTAACAAACACATTCTTCAAACAACCTTGACCTTTGACCTTTGGTATCAAAAAATGGTCATTCGATTTTGATCAAATTGGACTCATAAATTAGTCATCCTCTTGACACAAAACATATGGTACCAAATTTTAGAGTGGTCGCTAGTTCAGAATCTACAAATGTTACTCTAGCTAACAGAACAATTTAAGTAACATTTCAATTTGTGTTACAGTAATAGCGATCATTGTTATATCAGTTTGAAAGTGTTTTTTCTATCAAGTTTTTATGCTGGTCTGTTTTTATAGAAAAAGTAATAATATGGCTGGTTTGACACATCCCTAAAAAATAAACAAACAAATAAAAAAAAATATCTGCTATGGTCAATGGTGGTCAAGCCACTACCAACGTTTTTTCAAACATTTGGCATCCTCATCGCCAAGGGGCCACTCCTGATAGCTCAGCAGAACAAGTCACAGGTCCCACCCACCCATCCTTTTCTTGAAATGTTACTTTAAAATTATAAGTATAGAAAAATGTTTTTGTACAATTCTGTGAAGAGATGATTTGACGTACCCAATTTGACTTGCTTTATGTGTTTAGATCAATAAACATTTGACCTGCTTTTCAGAATTTCTGAAGCTTTATTCATTTCTATATCTTATTTTGTAAGTCCTTTTGGTCGTAGTAATTGGATCAACAACTGTAAGAATATCCACATATGGCACTACTAAAATATCTGGTTTTAATGGATAGTGGAATGAAATAGAAGGGCCTTTAGGTATTAAGAAATTAAGTTTTACTTCTAAAGTATCTGAATAAGTCTCAAGAACACATGCAAGCCACCATTTATTGTCATAGATTGCTGTTACAAATCCCTTGACATCTTCAAATTTAATTTCTTAGCCTCTTTTGTAACTCACTATTTTTGATGCTTGAAACTGTCCTTACTTCCAGTTCTACTTGAGATACAGGAACAAAACTGTGTAGTTTCTGAGACCCTGGAATTTTATATGCATTTTTAAATCGCTCTTCTAAATCTAACTCTTCTTTTTTCCATTCAGCAGTTGTTGAATAAATGAAGTATATTTCTTGAATGTTGTCTCTTCCAAATTCAAATGCATCCAAAATATGATCGTCATTTCCAGTTCTTTGAAGGCTTGCCCTGGAGGCAAGCCTCTTTACAGATCCACCAATGCCATCACATGGCCCTTTTCCATGACTGGTTGCAAAAAAGTGCCATTCAGCATCAACTTTAAAATCTTGTCTGGGAATAAATTTGCAAAATTTTTGTAATTTTTGTACTGAGTTACTGCTCCATCTGAAAAGTATATCATTTCACTAATATTGAATTCTAAACGAGTTCTAAGATAATCAATCAGTTTCCTTTGATACAAGTGAATGGCTACTGTGTCATGATAAAGGCAGTCAGAGATAATAACCACATTTAGATGCTTCACTACTTCTCCATCCCTATAGTAACAAATAAAGGGATGCAATATTGCTTGAGCATTATTGTAATGGAATCCTTGTGCAGCATCCTGAAGAACAAATGAATAATTTTCTGAAAAATCTCCAGTAACCAATACCTCATCTTTTTTCAAACCTTCCCTCCTCTTAGAGCAGAATATTGACTGTTGTTTAGCTATAAAATCATGCCTCTTCAATATTTGAATTCTTCTACAAAATTCATCAGTAAATTCATCTGTATTTTGTATCAAAGTATGTAGGGTTGTTCTATCACTTGATACTAGTGATGGGAATGTGATTAAGAATTTTTGACAATATATTTTTGATAACCACTATAAAATGATCTATTAAATTCATGCAATTTGGGCATTGACTAAAAAAGCAGTCATGTGTTGGAGGATTGCACAAAATTTCATCCAAGCATTTTTTATAATCTGTCAAATGAAATTTGTCTATTTCTTTTGTAAGAAATGGCAGATGTGTTCCATCAATCATGTTTCACATTTTCATATATTGTGCATAGACATACACCTGCTAGGACACACACTTTTGGTCTAAGATCAGCAAACTTTGAGAAATTAATCTTTATATCCTAGGTTTTGGACTTGAAACATTTTGTGAGCTTCTTCTCAAATTGCAAAGTATAAGGTTTTCTGCTCCTGAACTCTTCCACCTTCTTTTATAACCGTCTTATAATCTTTTTTCCTTTGCATAATACTGCTAATTTCTTCACTTTTATAAAATGTAATAACTTTTTCCTCTATGTTTTGGGGAAATCTGCTTTTTCTTTTATTTG
>JABUQX010032111.1:0-10000 GCA_015478945.1 Trachelipus rathkii
CCCGGACTTTGACGACAATTTTTCTAGAAAAATAGATATTGGATATTGATTCGTCTGTGTCACTGTGTCAATCACGTCAGTTCTTTATATTTTACGCTAGAGAACATCCATGAGAATTGCCCTTAGATTGACATTGGCCTCCGAATAATTGTATTATGTCCTACATCTTGAGCGATTAAGTAGTGCGATGAAAAAAAATAAAAGGTGGATTCTATAAACAAGAAATACAGAAAATACACCGTTTGATCCTAACAGAGCCAACGAATATAAAATAGAAAAAAACATATGGCGTGGACGTACCTTTAATTGGGGAAGGCTAACCATAAATAAACAATATTCTTGTCAAATGGATATGGCCTTCCATTCTCTATGAAGTTTATTCATAGTTCTATATACATGCTCAGTGAATATGAGGAGAAAAGCGAGTTCGATTGCAGGTGTGGCTATTCTTTTTTGCTGATATCAATGCAGAGAGTGAAGATCATTTCTGTACGTTTAACGCATGGTTGCTGCGCAATTTCTTGGAGTCTGGCTGTCTAGGGTGAATTTTGAGGATGGCTAAGATATAGAGTCAATAGGATTGGGGCGAGACATTTAGGCATTTACAGAGTTTATGGTGAGTGTTGTTGCGCTTTAAGAGCTGGTTGCAATGAGAAATAGTGGTTTGTAGTAGGGTTAGTTGGGTGTAAAATTGGAGGGATTTAGTGGAGTTAGCGTACGTATCTTTGTAGAAGTGGTAGGTGGCCTGTAGAATACTAATATGGATGCTGAGGTTTTATGTAGTTTGAGGATGTGTTGAATGGGGTCACATGTTATAAAGAGTTAGGGGTTAAAAAATTAACAGAGATGAGTTGGTGATTGTAACGGGCGTGCAGGTGGAATGCTGGTGTCAAAGGAATGATTAGTTTACGTGTTGGGAATACTGATATATTATGATATGCGCCGGAGTACTCTGATAATAGAGTCTCTTACCGTATTGTGGTCTAGTACTTAACTACAATCGAAGTTTGGATCATTGTCGTATGGGAGTGTTGATGAGATTTGGTGTTTTCTAGTTAATAAGAATCATTTCAACGATGAGCGTGGGATGTGTTAGGATCACTTTGGTTTGGGTATGTTGTTTTTGTTTTGTTTATAAATTTCTCAAGCTCCGGAGGGTAAACCTTAAAGATTAGAAGTTTATTTTATTTTCCGAACACTACGCTGACTGGGTTGGCGAATAAATGTAATGTAACCGGGTTATTTGAATCTCTGTGAATTGGTTGGGATCACAATATTGGAGTGCTTTCATCAGTAGAGAGGATAAGTTCAAGTAACAAACTTCTGAATGGAAGTTAATAGCGGTTTTATGAGTCCCCTTTATGAGTAGAGTATACATGTAGATAAGCTTGGTGCATGGATAAAAGTAACGGTTTGGGTGTGTGAAACGATGATTCGGTTACATTTGTGGGTGTGCGATTGCCTTCAAGAGATATGTTACAAGACTTCACCTGTGTGTAGCATATGTTTACAGCGATATTGTTGAGCCCTCTTAGTGAATTGTAGGTTATGACAGGCTATAGGCTCAGCTACTTAGACGTGATACATTTTTCCTAAAGATGAAAGAAGTTATAAGTTTTCCCTAGTGTGCATCTATGATGGATCTTCTTTGAATAATGTCTCATGTTTGTTAAGACCCGTAAGGGGTATATTAAGAGATTTGTTAGAAGGTAAACCATATCCATTTACAGTTGGGACAGCTGTGTGTAAAGTACATATAAGAAAGAAGCTCCGTTAAATAATAATAATAATAATGGAAAGAGAAAGAGTCTTCAGGGGTTCAAGAATGCAGAGAGGATATGGTTTAGGTGGATTTTTTGCTTCACTGTTTCGACGTGCTATCCCGTTGTTTAAATCTGGAGGTAAATACCTTGCTAAAAAAGTAGCTAGAACAGGTATAGATACTTTCCAAGATATTATGGGTGGTGTTAACCCTCGAACAGCAGTAAAACGTAGACTTGCCGATGCTTCTGACGAAATGTTAGATGATGTTAAAAGGAAAATACGACGTAAGATGACTGGTCAAGGTGTAGGTTACCGTAAAAAACCTATAAAGAGGAATAGGAAAGAACCACTAAAGAAAAAGTGTATTGACTGTTTTTGCTCTTTATAACATTTAAAGTGGTAAACTTTTTACATAAATAGATAACATCCTGTAACTATTCGTAATACAGGTATGTTTAAGGATCAACCTGTAAACTATTTCGTATATAAGAATGTTTAAACAGAGCTCTCCTCATTATACATCTCGAGCGGTTGTACCAGCAAGATGCATTTCCCATCCTTCCAGTCCAGATTGTTGTAAGAGTGAACTTGGATCTCTTCTCAGTGAACCCTACATACAGATCAGTGTGAGTGAATCCTCCTTTATTAGTGTTAATCCTGTTCATACGCAATCACAAATACCGATGTACCTCTTGAATTCAATATCCCAGGTACTTCTGACCAATATCTTGAACCTTCGAATGTGTTTTTATAATCTGAAGACCAAGTTAGTAAAATTGAGGATGGGTTCAGATCTCACAAGCGAAACGAGAACACATCAGTATCCCAGAGACAAATTCTGTATACATGTTTTAAAAAATCAACTTGAGGTGTTTGTTAAAAATGAAACATCTCTAGGAGCATCAGCTGCAAGTTACCCCTATCGAAGTTATATTGAAACTTTATTAAATTATTCTCAAGATGCAAAGGAATCTCATCTGCAATCATGTGGCTATTACAATTTAAAAGACGCAGAGAAACACAGAGCCCATGCAGCTAAATCTAAAAATAACACGTATGAATATTATGGTCGTGTAAATGGAGATATATTTTCTCAAGAAAGACTTATTCTACCATCAGTGGAACACCCGCATCAGGTTAACTAGATCTACACCTGAAATTTGCTCTTAATGTTAAAAAGTGCTGTTTTGGCCACAACTACTGCTCCAAAGCCTATCTTTAAATTTATTAGGAATGCTTATCTTTATATAACGTAAAAGGTGAAAATTATCGCCCCTATTAAACATATGGACAATAGAGAAATCTCTTTTGAACGATACAGCAAAATATCCAATCAAGAGAATTGAGACTAAATTTTTAACTTTACCCAAGGATTATCGAGCATTAATATACCTACATTGTCAACGGTAACTTACCTCAGAAGGTAATAATAGTTAAATTGGGGTAGAACAACAATGCGTATTCGGAACTATTGGAAAGTCAGGCCTTTTAAGTTTACCCATTTCGGGCTTAAGAGGTATCAAGTTTTACTGTGAATCAACCATACGTCCGTGATATATGGAGTATGTAATATGAAGACTCACGATTCTCATGTTCGCGTCCTTTTTACGCATTATATTTGCCAAATACTTAATTTTAAATCACTAACGGTAACAGGTGTTTGATCTCGAGACTTATGCTGAAAACAGTAATTTTTTATACGCATACGATCTCACTGCTGATCTTTCACTTGTAATGCTTTCAATCTTCAATATCCTAAAAAAGGAACATTAGGACTTGAGTCTCAAATTTGGAACAAAGTTGACAATCCTCAATCTCGGTTCTGGTGTATCTTGAACATCCCCAAATCATTGAGATTGACAGAGTACGAAATATAATCTTGAATTATTAATGATGAATGAAGAAATATTAAATGCCTTCGGAAACGAAAGAAGATTTTTAGGTGTATTCGCATGTAATGAACTCGATGCTGTGAAGTTGGATACCGACTCAGGCCTTATCTTCAACACTTCTCCTAGGGATGTTTCGAGCAATGGACATTGGATAGCTGTGTATAAGAATAAAAATAATGTTGTATATTTCCTTGACTCTCTGCATTTAGATTTTATGTTTAGTGATCATTATGTAACATCTTTTTTAAAATATAATAATGTTCAATATGTTAAGACTTTATGTTTTCCTGTGCAGCCCATCAGGTCTAATTTATGTGGTGTATACTGTATTTATTTTATTATATGTTTTTTAAATAATGTTTCTTTTAATAAAATTGTAAATATATTTGATGCTAAAAATTTATATGTTAACGATTATGTAGTTTGCTCTTATGTTATAAACGCTTTAAAATAAAAACCTGTTTTCTTTTCCTTCTTTATCCAGAGAACTTATTTATACGAAAGAAAAATTTGACCTTAATCAATAGATCAATAGATCAATAGATCACATATGGATAGAGGGAGGGTTGGATGATGGTATGATTTACTGATTTACTGATTTAGGGTATGTAAAAACGTAAATTTTTACACTATAAACATGAAAAGCTTAAAATATTTAGTAAAAACAAAAAATAAATTAAAAATAAAATAAAAAATAATAAATTTTTGAAAAAAAAAATTAAGTTAAAAAAAAACAGAATACGTTTGCATTCTCGTACCGGTTCGCACATGCAGGACGCGGGGGCGCGCGCACGCGCCCCTTCCGCGGCGGTTCGCGCCGGCGGGCGCGCCTGCGGGCGCGCACACGCGTCGGATCGCGCCGGCGGGCGCGCCTGCGGGCGCGCGCACGCGCCGGTTTCGCGGCGGATTGCACTGGCTGGCGCGCCTGCGGGCGCGCCCCCCGCATCGACCAGGAGCCTGATGACGCTACCTTCTTGCTCATGAGGGAGTCTCAAACACCTTAGTTGAGATCTACATCCTTATAAACATATATTTTAACACAAATATTGTATTATTATACAAATATTTACTATCCCAGCACCGCACTGCACCGGATGCCAGCAGCCAGTGTAGCTGTCACTCCTACTCCTTTCTGAGTTTAAAGATTCCTTCTCCATTCTTTCCTGTCCTTATTCTTCTTTCTTCCTTCTTCATTCCTCCTTTGTTTTTTGCACTCTGGGCTCTTTTTTTCAGTTGCGAGACCCCCCTATGGGGGTCCTAGGCACCCTACACGGGCTTATAACCAAATCATATTCGAATCTACGACGCTCAATAACGCCTTAAAGGACACCAACATTGTTGTTATACGAATGTTTATTAACTCGGCACCGCAGTGGCTCCAACACCGGTGCCGGAGCCAACTTCTCAGATTCACATACCAAGTCTTTCTAGAAATTCAACTCTGAATCCTCTCACCAAATTTCAGCCAATTACGAACACTTCGATTTTTTAAAGGGGGGTGGGGGCCCCCTTCGGGGGACCCATGGGGACGTAACCACGTCTACGACGAGGTTACCTACCCATCTAACACCCCTCCAAATTTTAACCTCATACGATAACTCTAACCCATGTAGATATATATCGGACTTAGAACTGGATGCGAAGAAGAAACCATGGTGGAAATAATAACAAAAATAATAATAATAAATAATAATAATAATAATAATAATAATAAATTAATATATATATAATAATAATGAATAATAATAATAATAATAATAATAATAAATAATAATAATATAATAATAATACAACAGATCAAACATAACGTTGGCTGAACCATACCGAACCCTGAACCGGAGCCGGAGCCGGAGCCGGAGCCGGAGTCGGAGTCGGAGCTGGAGTCGGAGCCGGAGTCGGAGCCACAGTCGGCTCGAAATTGAGATCACTCCGTGATCTCAATTTCTTCGAACTAATAATAATAATAATAAATAATGTGTATGTGTATGCGCACGCGCGCGTAATAAAAAATAATACAAACAAACACAGACAAACCTTCGGTTTTTTGTCTGTTTGTCGGATTGTAGACCCTTCGGGCTATCCAATCCTCCATATACCCTAATATATCTCTATTCATTTATATAGAAAAAAGGTGCCTCGGGACTGGCAGCATTACTACTGGCGCATTTTTCGATGTACTCCGCAATTACCCCCTTATCACTTTTATTAAATAATGGAACGACAAGGCCTTTTTGCGGCCACACAAATGTTGTTTGAATTTGTGTCATGCGGACAATCAAGGTTTTAAACACGGTCTTTTATGAAATCGTATAAAGGAAGTTCCAGCGAGTTAAACACTTGGTGTTTTTACGCTTTGTTTCCAACTCTTCTTAAATTCTCGCAGCGCTGTAACGTTTCCCTGTTTTGGGCATATTCCACAGTTTCCTGTGCTTTGGTAAGTGTCTTATTAAATGAATCCTTGGTACCAGAGGACCAGCGAGGAACATTTGAAACATCCTTAGTAGCCAAGATGTTTAATGTGTTGGAAATGCAATGGCGATGTTCAGTTTAGGCTAAGTGCATCAAGTTCTTCAAGCAGATTTTCTAGCTGGAGAGGTTTTGTCTGCAAAACCTCTGTCCTAATTTGCTCCATCTCTTCACGCGCAACCACTATCTCAATCGGTGCCTGTTCTTCTTCCTCTTCGTCACCCGTTTTTCTGCATGAGCATCCAACCGAAAGGCTGCACAGAAATTTGCATCCATTATCTGTTGTAATGCAGGCAACCTGAAGATAATTTTTTAATTTAGTTGTTCTTATTAATTTGGAGTTATAATTTTTTTCAACATTACGTTATTATTTCATACTGATTTTTACTGAACCTTATGCTCAATGCCTAAATTTTTGATGATATTCCGTAATATTGTTGGCTAAGACTGTGTTGGTCTGAGAAACAGATAACTCTTTACAGGCAAAGGACAGCTTTCTCTCTCTTCAAAGTATTCAAATAAATCAAGTGGAACCGTCATCCCCTGAAAACTCCTGTTTGTTGTTCCCTCCCAGCCCAGCTGTCTGCGGTTGTGGCCACATAACTGACCTTATATAATGTTGGTTAAATCAGCCTTCCTTATTATGCATGACATCAAGATCCCTCATCACTTTTCTTCTGGAGGGTAGGTGGAAATCAGAGTTCAGGTAGGACAGAAATTCGACAAAGAACTCAGACTCCACAATGTGAATAGGCCAAATGTCATGTAGCAGAAATCTAGAAGCAAAAATATTTGATGAGAAATGATATTAATGACAAATGAAACTTGGTATTTCAAATTCGAAAATTTTTGTATGGACTGTATTCTGTTAGTTTTTTAATCTGTTAATTGTGACACCATTTATAGTTAACCTGTAGTTAAAATAAAACACTTACCGTAATTATAAAGCAACTCAAGAGCTCTCTTCTGTTTAAATATTTTCGACATAGACTGAAGAATGATGGTCTGACGCTTTTTGCTGGGTGTCTCACTGTCTGTTGAGCAGCTCGCGGCCCCGATTCCCTCCTTCAATTGCAGTACACAGCTCCTTGTGCAAAGAAGGATGTTTCTAAAAAAAAGTTACAAAACTGAAATCCTTATTCATGTAAATAAAATATGTTAAATATTTAATGGTTGAATTATAAAATAAAAAAGAAATAAAATTCAAATAAAAAGTATCGGTGTAAGTTATTTACGATCAAGTAGGGCGATTTCAAGCTATGTGTTGATTTAATGTCAAAGCTGAAGTTTTTTTTTTTTTACATTGGGAGCATTCAATCTTTCCCTTGTACATCACTCTCCCACAATATACTCCTTCTTGCTCTTGACAGACCCAAAGTACTTGATAAGATAGGGCCATAGGCCTCTCCCAAACGTTCAGCTTGCGCTGCTTTTTTTATGCATGGGAAGTACAAGGAGGCATCACACTCAAATAATATTCAAGAGTTACACTTCGACGATTTTCACCGTTTGCTATTCTTTTTCCCTTTAAGAAAACTTATTCATACTGTTTTTATTCCAATTTAAAACACAAAACCACTAAAAAGGTTTAATCGCTATAACAAGTATCATTAACTTAATTAAATTAGCTATAAATTAATAATGCAAAGAATAATAATAATAATGATCGTATTATAATCATCATAATATAATAATAATAATAATAATAATAATAATAATAATAATAATAATAATAATAATAATAATAATAATAATAATAATAATAATAATAATAATAATATAATAATAATAATAATAAAAATAATAATGCGAAAAACAATAAGAGAAATATAATAACAATAATAATAATAATAATAATAATAATAATAATAATAATAATAATATCATAATAATAATTATAATTAATAATAATCTTAATAATTATAATAATGATAAAATAATAAATCAGCAAAACTTTTAGCATAATAACTAATAATAATAATAATAATATAATAATAATAATAATAATAATAATAATAATAATAATAATAATAATAATAATAATAATAATAATAATTATTATTATTATTATTATTATTATTATTATTATTATATATATATATATATATATATATAATATATATATGTATGTTATATTATAAATATATATATCATATATATTATATATATATTAAAATAAAAATAAATTAAATTTATATATATATATATATATATATATATATATAATTATATATAAATATATATATATAATATATTATATATATTTTAATAATATAATATATATAATATATATAAAAAATATATATTTATATATATATATATATATATATATATATATATATATATATATAAATATATATATTTGTACGATATAATTTAGGTAATAATATATATATATTATAATATAATTAATATATATATATATATATATATATATATTTATAAAATAAAAAAAAAATATATGTTTATATTTAATATATATATATATAGTATATATAAAGTATAATTATTTAGACAGTGCGCAAACGCAAATTATTTAGATAGCGCAACTTTCCGCTCTTTCGCTCTTAAAAAAGTTGTTGAGCGCAAATGCAAAAGCGCGCATATTTTTTAGAAATTTCGCGTAAACGCAAAAAATCACATTTTTTACCTAAAGCGCAAATTGCGCTTTCATTTGCGCTTATGCCCACCTCTGATATATATATATATATATATAATATTATATATATATATATATAATATATATATATATATATATATATATATATATATATATATATATATATATATAGTATATATATATATATATATATATATATATATATATTCAATATACTTTTAGTCTTATCTTCTTTTAATTAAATATTGTTTATTTATATACCTTTTCTTATATTCCTATTTATTTTTTTTTTACTTATTATTTGTTTTTGTTTTCTTTTTTTATAAATCCATGGTCAAAACAAACGAGAAAAAGTTTATTGAAAATTTCTATAGTGTTGATAATAGTCTATATTGCATACCTAGAATAATTATTATATTACACATCAACAGTAAACGATTACAAACCGATAGGATATATATAATATTATTATATTTGGGATTACTTATTTTATTTTTTATACTATTATATATAATATATATATATACTATATAATATATATATATATTTATATTATTATAATTTTAATATAATATATATATGGTAGTTAATTTATTATATAGTAGTATTTTAGGGAGTATTTATTATAGGTCGTATGAGTTTAGAGGAGGGTTTAGTAGTAAGTTTTATATTATATAGTTGTATAATATATATATATTATATATGGTATTGTATTTAGTATATATAGTGTTACTATTTTTAGCCAGCTCGTACCGTTGAAATCTATATATTATTTATTTATTTAGCCGGGTATGTATAGTTATTATTATATACTTGATATTTTTTAGTTTGATATTACTTGGGGTGGTTTATATTATTAGGTATATAGCTATTATATGGTTATTTAGTACCTATTGAGGAGTAATGAATCTATACAATACAATGTGTGAATTACCCTGAAATATATATATTGAAGAAACCTTTAAAGAACCAGCTAAAGTGAACACTTCATGCGTTTGAATATTGAGTGGAACTCAGAAATATTGAGCAGTTGACTACCTTCACCGGGAAAAGGCTTCAAAATAACCTTGATAATAAACTTCAGGAGAATAACTTTGCTGTGTGTGTGTGAAGTTAGGTGTTTATTTGAAAGATAATACTTAAAATCAATTCACTTAAACATTTAGTATTAATATACTCGAATAAAACAATTATTATTTTAAATGTTTATTCTTAACAAGATTGAAATTAGTTGATAGTTTTAAAAAGTAATATATTA
>JABUQX010032111.1:15000-20000 GCA_015478945.1 Trachelipus rathkii
TATTATATAATATATTATAATATATATATAAAAATATATATATATATATATATATATAATATATATATACATATATGATATATATTATATAAATATATATATATATATATATATAAATATATATATATATATAATATATATTATATATATATATAACGTATAATATATATATATATATATAGTATATATATTATATATATATATATATATATTATATATAATAGTATATATATATAATAATATATATATTATTATATATATTTATATATATATAAAGTTTCGTATATGATTTCAAGATAATTACACTCTAATTGTAACCATTAATTATGTCAGATTGGTATATAGGCTGACTATACTTAAAAAATGTAAAAGAATCAAATTGCGTCTAATAATTAGGCCGCGACTGTACATCCCAGTATCACTCTCATCTCCAAATTTCCTTTAACTTCTGCACACGCATAAACAACTATTTACACACAACTCTTCCTTTAAAAAACATTAAATCACTAAGACACCGCGTGACCAAGCCTCAGAGAAGCCAAAAGAGTGCTGCTTCTAATAATCTACTCCCATCGCCATCTGCTCCACATCAGTTGACATCCTCTCTGTGGTTTGCAGTTAGTGACATCACGATTGCAGATCTATTCGACACCAACCTTGATTCTTCATAATTTCTCAACTTTTGCCGGTCTTCCTCTCTATTCTCTTCTCCTCTAAATCTCATTTTTTAATTTTAAACCAAAATTTAGGGTGTTTAGAGTGGTTCTCCAATAATAAAACTGCTACTCCTGTTTCCTATTACTCGTTCTATCTCGTGTAATATTCAGATGAAGTGACTCGAAAGAAGGTTGCCTATGTGCTCATTCCCGTAATTTATTACTTGTTCTCGTTAATTTCTGGATTTGAGTTTTGTAGACTTTTTACCTATGACTCAATCTAGATGCCCAGTCAGATGTACCTACTAAATTTATCTGTCTGTATGAGTCTTTCTCCTATTTCCAACTGAACTATCACTAAAAAATTCTTCAATAATGCAAACTTCAATTAGAGTTCATTCTCCTCTTTACTTCCTTGTCTCAGAAGATTTATTATTCTTTGCTGATTTATGATTTCAAACGTTCACCGTCGTCCAATGCTTTGCTCTAATTTCTCCAAGTGTATAGCTGTTGATTGCCAACCCTTCTCATCCAGAAGATAACCGTAAAGCAATTAGTTGCTCAATAATCGTCGTTGGAATGAAACCTAAAATTCTTGAACCCTTTTCGAACTTTCCAATTTCTTCTCCTTATTCTGTTAACCTTACCCTCCTATGGTTCCTTCAGAACCCCTTCTTATCTGCTCTGTATTCTCTTCTATTATCTTCAAAGCTCCCGCAAGAAAAGACCCCCGCCCAACCGGAGAAGGAAAGAACACGTTTTGGACATAACTTCGATGCTCAAAACTGTGACTTGCGGTCGTACTTCTTTGATTTCCCATTGAAATGCACAATGTTCTTTCATGGTAAAGTTCCCGTAGGATGGTGGCAGGGAGCGTAAACCGATTGAGTCTCGTCTGGCAGGAGGAGCAATCGCTTCTATACTCCTCTTTAACTGAACCTAACTAGGTTTAACTCTCCTCTGTTATTCACCTCTGGGACCCATCTTCGGGATTACAGTCGTCTTTCGAACCGCCAGAACTCATGCCAACTTATATTTCGTTCCAGGGATTTCGTGCAAAAAAATCTAATGTCTCTGAGAACACTAAAACGCTTTCTCCATAGAAAAATGCAGTAATCTTTCTGGTTCCTCGTCCTCTGCTCTTCCTGGCATTTGGAAACAAAAAATTCCAACTCCAACTTTCTCTTCCTCTTCCCTCTAGTATCTTCCTCTTCCGACAGCGTAAATACCGTTTTACCTTATGCTAAATCTAAACTCTTCACTCAAATATTTGCCTTTAGTTCTATGTTAGACGATTCTGGTGATCCACTGTGACGTCTTCTCCATCGAAATTTTCATTCGCATCAACATAATCAGAGAACGTTTAATTCCTCTCTCCTTCTCTCTCTCCTCTCTCTCGTCTTCTCTCTCTTCTCTCGTCTCTCGTCTCTCTCTTCTCTCTACTCTCTCTCTCTCTCTCTCTCTCTCTCTCTCTCTCGTCTCCCTCCTCTCCTCTTCTCTCATCTCTCTCTCTCTCTCGGAGCTTAACACAACAAAGAATAGCGTACAGTCCATGGTATTCTCCTGTCGTTCTTAAAACTTGCACCATATCTTGGTAAAATCTATTTCGCTACTGTCATTCTATATCGATCCTCTCCTTTCAGATATATATATAATTATATATAAAATATTATAAATATATATATATATAATATTATATATAATAATTATATATATAGAATAATATATATATATAGTATATATATATATCCTATTTATCGGTAAGATAACGCCAATTAGACTCTAGCCAATTCTAAAGTAAATGTGAATAAAAGTTTATTGAATGGCGTAAATTGTTAATTGCATATTATTTAGTAATACTAATTAAATATACATTAAGAATACCAATTAAAATTACATTTTATTATTTATTCATGCAATAAATATAAAAGTCTACTTTAACTATAAAGGAAAATTTATATTTTATCTTTAACTATAATATTAATTAAAATATTCTTTTTTGCGGAAGAGAAAATTCCTTAATAAATGGAGAAAGTTTTTTTTTTTTTTTTGATAAATAATACACATTGTTTAATTAGCTTCAGTCTGTCAACAAACTATTATTGATAATTAATTATTATTATATATCAGTGATACATGTAATATGGAAAGTTATATTTCTCGGTAATTCTAAAAATTAATATAGTCTCCGCACAATTTGGATAAACTATATTCTAAGTAAATTTGTGGAAAATTAATGATTTCTGGTAATGTGAAAATTATATTTTTGTAATGAGAATATAATAATTATCGTGTAATTATAAAATTAATATTTCTGTTAATTTGAAAAATTATATCTTCTGGAATTTGAAAAATTATATTTCTGATAATTTGAAAAATTATATTCTCTGATAATTTTGAAAATTATAATTTTGTTAAATTGAAAATTTATATTTCTGGTAATTGAAAAGTTACTATAAGGGGAAATTTTGTAAAGCTTATTTCTGGTAATTTGGAAAATTATATTTGGGAATTTGAAAAATTATATTATCTTGTAATTACAAAAATTATATTTCGTAATGTTGAAAAAAAAATTATATTCTGGTAGAGTTGGAAAATTATATTTCTGTAATTTGAAACATATACTTTCTGATAATTTGAAAATATATGGCGGGGTATTGTAAAATTATTGACGTGAAGTTTTGGATAATTATATTTCGAACTCAGCACGAAAATGTTTATACCAATAAAATTATGCTTCTGCTCCCATCAGCAGAACACTCCAGAAGGATGGAACACCATTTTTGTATCTTTTTTTAAATAATATTGGTAGTACTTGTTTGATTGATAAAAAAAAAAGCAAAATATTTGAACTGAAATGTTTCAAAATCTAAATAAAAATTAAAATTGTTTTAGTATTCAAAAAAGTTTGTGCAGTTTTCACTTGCGTCCTTACAACCAAGATAACAAAAATAATAATACAAGGAAAATTTATTTTAAATACGTTGTATGGGATTAAATTTTACGATAAAAAGAGAAAGATCTCGCCTAAATCCATGTATCAAATGTTCTAATAAAAATGAAGAATAAGGTTGAATATGATAGGGTATGTAATTTAATAGTATAGATATATTTTTAGAATTAATGTATGAAATATAATAAAAGTATAATTTGCCTAAATTATGATTATGTATTATAATAACAATATATTACTATATATAGTATAAATATATAATAATATAAATAAATATACCAATGTTACCTCTATAACCCAACGATAACTGTTACACATAAAACAATAATATATAATAATCTATATATATAAATATATAGAATGTTACATAAAAACAAAAATAAATATTAATTTTAGTTTCCATTTTTGCTATTTTTTTATATCAGTTTCAATCAGCTCGCTTTTTGTGGCTCGTGCTATTCTTCAGCTTGCAATAATAATAATAAGAATAAAATGTTTTAAAACTGATAAAATCAGTTGTATGAAATTCTAATTAACATCTAATCCGCAAAATCCACAAGTGTAGAATTAGCATTTGCGTTTTCTAAATAAGAATAGCAAATTTAGAAATGTATATAGGGAAATCATACCGCTTTTGAGGTTTTCTTCCCCCCTTACTCCCACCCAACGCATACACCTATAACCCCATATTAGTAAGAATAATGTTTTTTTTTTTTTAGCAGGAAAGTTCAATATGTCACGTTTGTCTGTAAGTAGTTTTGACTTTTGAGTAATTATTTAAATTGTTACTTTGAAAAAGATTTTGTTTATTTTAGTTTAATACCGAAATTTATAACATAAAACAAAATTAATCTTCCTATATGACAAATTTATTGTCAACATTTTTAGAGTAGCTCGAAATTTCCGTTAGACAAATAGAACCGAAATATTTACAGAACATCCTGTAAAACCAATTTTTTTTATTATTATTAATGGTTGGTCGGTCAAAATTTCTATTCAGTATGACCCATGATACCTAATTTAGCGCAACAATGACGTCATTTTACATGAATGCCACTTCCCATACGTATGATGACCATATAAATCCTTAACACTGACCACCTAATTCCTTCATTGATATTCATTTGGGCATTAAAAATGAATAACCGCACGGACCTGGATGGCAGGTCGAAGATTTATAGTAAATTTGGTCAACAAGGTCTCGATAGTATCCTTTACGGTCAGTAACCTTACAAATGAAATTTTTTCGGGCGAGCATCTATATATTCACGGTTCAATCATCCTTTTAAGTTTTCATTACTTATCGAAGAATAGAACATTTTCCACAGTATTCATTTGATATACGAATATCTTTCCGGTATTCAAATATACATAATGCAATCAAGTATTTC
>JABUQX010032111.1:25000-30000 GCA_015478945.1 Trachelipus rathkii
TATATATATATATAATATATATTAATATATATATATATATATATATATATATATATATATATATATATAAAAAAACATATATACTATATTCACACTAATATATATATATATATATTATTATATATATTTAAAAAAATAAAAAATTCTATTTAATTTTCGTCAACATAATAATAACTGAATAATGTTAACCAGATAGAAAAACTAAACCATTTGCTCTCATTTTTTCCTTACAAAAAGACGTTCTCGTTCGCCATCTGCTTCTTCAACCTCTAAGAAAGAAGAAGCGTCTCGTCTTACAATATCGTCTAGAAAGAAGTATTTTAAGGGGCAAAGAACGTAGTTGGTTGCTCAGCGACCAATATATATATAAAAAACTATAACCCTGTTGTTATATAAGAGAAACTGCAACCAATACTACCAGATATTATTTCCATAGAACATGCAGTTTTTAGTTATTGCGTAACCAGACACCAACAACAGTGGTTTCTGTTAGAGGGGGGAGAGAGTAAGGGACGAGAGGATTAACCACTCAAGGAAACAACCAAACAATGGATATTCAATCTTCTTTCCTGAATGTTTCCCCCCCCCCCCCCAAAAAAAAAAAGAATGTCCGGGCGATTCAATGACTTTTAGATTACCTGATATTTTTTGAACCAAAGTAAACAATAAATCCCTCTGTGAAAGGCAAGCACCCTCCATTATATATATATATATATATATAATATATATATATAAAACTATAATATTATATATGTAATATATATATATATATATATATATATATATTATAGAAAGCATCCAATATATATATATTATATTATATATATTATATATATATATGAAACTAATAATAATAATAATAAAATAATAATTAAGAATAATAATAATAATAATAATCCAGAATAAAAATTGAAAGGGGGTTAGAGCAGCTGTGCTCCTTTAAGGGAAGGTACCCAGTATTTAAGCACAGATTATCACAGATTCTAACAACGCTTACTTAACTAAATTGGGTTTCTCTCCCCTTTGCTACACAATAGAATATATATCTCTATTCTGAAGAAGAAATTTACATTTTCCATCCACCCGATGAAGAACATTAAAGTCTGAATGCTCTTATAAGTAATATGCAAAAAGCATAGGCAGACAATTCCGTCCCTCTCTTCATGCTTGACGACTGACGAAGGCTTGGAAAAAAAGTAGGTCCTCGAAAGCTACTTTAATGCCGTTCTTAGTAAAAGCATAATACAAGCAAAAAAAAAAAAAAAAAGCTCGTCCACAAAGGGAAATATCAGTGCTTGCGTTCTGCTTTCATTAGTTCTGGTCGAGCTTTGCAAAAAGGTTTTGAATGCTTGAAGCAGGAAGCAAGGAAACCAAAAGGCTTTTTAAGTTTCAATTGGCCATAGTCCTCCTCTACAATACGAATCATAAAATGCACAATAAAGAAGGAGAATTACTGCTTCTGCTTTAAAGCATCGAATTGGCAATCGACGAAGGGAAAACCATTTTAAGAGTTCCTCATCCTTCTTCAAACCCTCTTGAACGAAGTAGAATGAGGAAGAAAAACTGATGAAAATCTCCATAATAGAAGATCGAAGAATAATAAAACGGATATGCATTAGAGGTGGTCCTTGTCGACTCAATGTAAAATTTGAGACCACACTAAATGAAAAAAAACTAAAATAGTTAAAAAAATAAAAAATACAGAATTTCTTTTTTTAGATACCTGCAATAGATAGAAAAAGAAACAAGAAACGTGAGACTAAAATGTCAGGCTACATAAGCACAATAAGAAATTAAGTTCGATTTCAACAATAAGTTCAAAAATTTTAATAAGCACAATAAGAAATTAAGTTCCAGATTTCAGCAATAAGTTCAAAAATTTTAATAAGTACAATAAGAAATTAAGTTCCAGATTTCAACAATAAGTTCAAAAATTTTAATAAGCACAATAAGAAATTAAGTTCCAAATTTCAACAATAAGTTCAAAAATTTTAATAAGTATTTTGTAAGGAATTTCCGAATCCGAACAACCGCTTCTTCCCCAGCTTCCCAACGCAGCAACCTCAATAAAAATAATAGCCACCAAGAAATAAAACCTCTAGTGTTATTCTTCCTCATATAATTGATAGTTTTCCAGAAGAATAAAAGGAAAAAGGAGAATGAAGAATGGAAAAAAGGTAATAGAAGAGAGGGTGAAAAGAAAAATAACTCCAGGGAAAAAATATTTCTGATAAAACGTCTCTCTCTCTCTTTTCTTCACAGGCCCATTCTATGGCCTATGCTCCATCGCCTTCGTGGGTAGGATCTCTACCAACCATCGCGACATTAGCCTTCGTTGCACCTGGATCTCACCCAACATTCGCATCTATGTCTCCTAACGGTCTCGCCATCTTAGATCAACCAAAACCTAAAACTTCACAAAAAAGAAAAAAGAAAAAGAAACAGTAACACACTCATGCGCATAATACATCTGCGACAAGAATACAACGAAACCAATATATATATATATATATATATATATATATATATATATATATATATATATATATAATGGTAATATATATATATTATTTAGTATATATTATAATATATATACTATATATTATATATATATATCTCTCCTATCAATTCCTCAGGCGTATCGCCCCTGACCCATCAACCCACACTTTCAATCAGCAAAAAAAATAATTAAAGTAGGCTTATTAAAACTCATGTTCCCCAGCAGAAGTCTACAACTGCTTCTACGTCACGCTCAAGAACTGTAAACAGACCCGGAAAATCGAAGTTAAAAGAATGTAAGGTTGAGATCTTATTTTACAATATATATATATATATATATATATATTATATATATATATATATATATAATATATATATATATATATATATATATATATATATATATATATATATATATATATATATATATATAATATATATATATATATATATATAAAATACCCATATTACCCTCATCATTGATGTAGACAGGAAGAATGAATAATATAGGGATATCACCCAGTAAAACTATCCTCCCCTGCCTTCATTTTAAACACTCCCCCCCCCCCCCCCCACCATCAAAAAAAAAAAAAATTGTTCTCCTTACTCTCCTCAAATTCTGTCAACCGATCTCTGAAAAATCTAATGAAAATAGATTGTCTAAAACAAGGGTTATTTTCACTTGGCATCGCTAAGGGTATGTCTCAAGTCTTATTATGAATTACATAAATAAAAAATAAATAAAAAAAAACTTTTGAGCTGATGGATTTTAATACTGGTCACACACACACACACAGAAAAACAAATATATATCTCCCTTTATCCAGAGTAAAATAATTAAAATTTTTAATTATTATTCTTGTATTTAAAGGAATATTGGTTGTTAATTACATAAATTTTAATAACGTGTTGTAATTAAAATATTTAGAAACCTACTAAGATTCTCTCTCTCTCTCTCTCTCTCTCTCTCTCTCTCTCTCTCTCTCTCTCTCTCTATATATATATATATATATATATATATATATATATATATATACTATATATATATTATATATATATATATATATATTATATAATATATATATATATTATATTATATATATATTATAATATATATATATATATATAGCCCCTCATACGCAGAGAAACAAATGTTAACGTGGTCACGTGTGATCACGGCTAATTTATTAAAATCAATTGCAATTAGTTTTAATCAATACGGACCTCAAACAGAAACATCGAACCCCATCCCTGTACTGTGTCAGACAGACAGATCAACCAATTCACCAATGGAAAAATGATAATTACCGAAATTGTAAATATTGCACCATGTTCAACCTTATCTACAGTATTATATATATATATATATATAAGATATAATATATATAATATATATATATATATATATATATATATAATATATATATATATATATATTATATATAAATATGATATATATATATATATATATATATATATATATTATAATATATTATATTATATATATTTACTTAAAATACATCAGAAAGTAATCCTATTCATTTATTCAAAGATTATCTCCAGGTGGTCAAAAACGAATGAAATTAGATTTATAAATCTCTTCTCTCAAATATATATATATATAAATCTATTTGTATATATATATATATATATTACTATATATATATATATATATATATATATATATATATATATATATATATATATATTTTCTCTTATATATATATATAAACTGTTCATTAAAATGTACATTTCAGCGTTTTTGTCATTTTTACCTACGACGACCAATTCAAAGAATTAAGAGCCCTGATTTTTTTTTCTCCAGAAAATACAAAAGAAGGAAGATAGACAGAAAAATCTCCATCATGCACAGCGTCACAACGACTAAAGGCTGTCTAGACGGTGTGATAGTGATTGCGTCTCCTCTCAAGCCCCCACACGACATTATTCTCAAGTTCCTTTATAAAAGCTTCCTTCCCGAAATGCACAATAGAGAAAATCTTTATACCTACTCTCCCTGCCTGGCTAAGGCATCATAACAAACGGAGACCTTTTGTGTCATGTGCCTTTGACTGAAATCTCCTGCCATGGGGCTTTATTCTAAGTTATTCCCCTTTCCATTCCTCTTGCCCCTACCCGGCCTTCGAAGGGCTTAACACAAACCTCACTACTCTCAAGGATACAAATACACACATACCCCATTATCATTTTTAACCCAGTTTTTTACCATATAATTATTTGCAAAAGCAAAAAAAAAGAATAAAAAAAAGAAAGAAAAAAATGAAGAACATTTCTAGATACTAAACCAGGCTCTGATAATACATTTTCCATGCGTAAAAGGAGTAACCATTATAAAAATAGAAAAAAAAAATCCACAATTCATGAATAATGTCTGGTTGCATGATACATGGTAAAGATCCGACTGGCGATATCAAGAGAAAAAAATAAGAACATAATAGTCTAGGCTCGACAATCTTTTGATATTAAGATTTAGCAGCCGG
>JABUQX010032111.1:42500-45000 GCA_015478945.1 Trachelipus rathkii
TTACTTAATGCGGCAAATTTCTTCATCAAAAGGGTTTCCAAGTTGAACATAGGTTGTATGCTCTGTAAACTAAAATTTTTACGATAGATTATTTGTAAATAGTCGGTGAATAGGATCTATAGTTCATATTACAGACCATTATCAGTGGGTTTGAATGTTATGCCTGTAGATATAATGAGCCGTCAGAATTATCATTGATTTTGATGTCTAAAAAACAAATAGCATTATTAATAATTTTCGTATGTGAATTTTAAGCATGACAAACAACTTCTTGAATTCTATTGATGAACTGATGTATATGATCTATGTTCCTAAAAAATAGTGAGGGTGTCGTCGACATACCTTATGTTTAAAATACGGGGTTAAAGTTTTTTGTTTCACGAAGGATTTTGTTTTTCTAGATTGGACAATATAGAAGTTCAGCAAATGTTAGGTCCAAGTGAGTCAGCCCATCGGCAGTCCATCAGTTTGTTAGATATATGTTTTCTTTAAATTTAACGGTGTTGATTACACAAATTAAATAAAAGGTTCCTCATATGTTTGTTCTGATATATCTGGTGGGGGTAGGTTATTTGAGTGAAACACTTCGTTAATTATTATGTCAATCGTATCAGACCGGTACATTTATGAAAAAAGATTCTACATCAAGTGAGGCGCCGATATATTAGTGGCTTCAAGTTTTAAGTTTTGATAATTTACATAATGTTTCATTATTTGATTTAACTATGAAGGAGTTTTTAAGATATGGTCGGATAATGCTGTTCAGATATTGGGCATTTTCTGTAACCGTTCCGCACATAGATATTTACAGGTTCTCAAAGGGTGAATCTTTCTGAGTTTTTGTATATTAGGCAATTCCTATATATTTTATATATATATTTTTAATAAGATAATTATATATATATATATAATATATATATATATATATTATAATATAATATATAATATATATATTAATATATATATTTATATTTATATATATATATATATATTATATATATATATATATCTTCCTAAATAATAAAATCAGTTCTTTTAATTTTTGTCAGAAATTCTTTGCTTTGTTGATTTCTAAACGATTTCTTAATGCTATTATTATTTATTATTATTTTATTATATTAATTATTATTATATATTATAATATATTATTATTATTATTATTATTATTATTAATTATTATTATTATTATTATTATATTATTATTATTATTATATATTATTTTATTATTATTATTATTTATTATTATTATTTATTATTATATTATTATTATTTTATGTTGAAACTGAAAGTATTAAACTGTTAATTTTATAATGGCTGTTTTATAATAAAAATAAAAATAATTTGAATTATAATTACGTTATACATTTATTTCCGAAACTGAAAATATTGTTTGTCATGTGGCGCCTGGCCCTTCCTCCACGTCTTACGGTACTTTACCGATGCATTTGGAGATTAGATTCCCATTGGAAAATGATATATTTTTTTATTCTGAAAGCAAGCCAAAAAAAAAATGTTGAAACAAAAAAATGTTTTAATATAACTCTGTAAGCACTAATCTGAGTCAGAGTCGAAATTTTGAATTTGACTGCTGGAGTCGGAGTCGGAGTCGGAGTCGGAGTCGGAGTCGGAGTCGGAGTCGGAGTCGGAGTCGAAAATTTTTGTTTAAGTGGAGTCGGAGTCGGAGTCGGAGTCGAAATTTTTTGTTTAAGTGGAGTCGGAGTCGGAGTCGGAGTCGAAAATTTTTGTTTAAGTGGAGTCGGAGTCGGAGTCGGAGTCGAAAATCCAAATTTGAATTTAAGGAGTCGGAGTCGGAGTCGGAGTCGAAAAATTTATTTTACGACTCCGCAGCCCTGTCTCCAACCCAAGGACAAATAACCTTAAACTTAAGTCTAAAATTAAATCAATAAATGAATAAATAGATAATTTTACTGCTGATTTGGAACTACGATTTTTTTATATTACTATTTTATATTATCGAGATATGATCTTAATGGGGGCCGCCTCAATGTTGGTAAAGTTCTAAGAATGTGTAAAACCTCTATATACTTTAGTTATCCCCACCTTCATATTATATATATATATATATATATAATATATATATATATATATATATTTTTTATATATACGTTATTATATATAAGAGAAATCTCTCGAATATATATATGGCAAGAAATCCAGTTTTGATCAGGACTCAAATTTGGGGAATGATGACTCGGTCGTCGAGTTGTTATATGGTGATTTACGTGAGTAGATTGACTCGGTCACGGCCCTTATATATATATATTTATTATATATATATATTATATATATATATATTAGTATATATATATATTATATATTTATATTATACTATATATATATAATATATATCACTAATTTTTTTTTACTTCTACCCTTTAGGAATGTTGTGATTAACCTAAAAGTTAAGGAAGGTTAGGGTTAGGTTAGGTTATTTACGTAACTTACCTATCTTACCTAAACCTAACCTAACCTTAACCTA
>JABUQX010032111.1:50000-68466 GCA_015478945.1 Trachelipus rathkii
TATGGGCAAAGTTATTCAGGTGTCATTGAACAATGGTGCAATGTTTATTTTACTGACAGTCACTTTGTGAAAAGGGCACGGTAAAGTAAATTTGTATTCGGTCTCCTGGTGAACCTTTTGAACAGCTTTCACTTTAACCAATTAGTTAAACATCCACAAAAAATAATGTTTCAGTGTTTTTGTCCCAGAGACCAATTTTTGCACTAGTACCGGTTACTGAATGATTGAACAGCAAATGGCCAAACATTTTAAATAGTCATGTTTGAAACTGATTTGTTAAAAGTTTCCCAAACCTACTTTTCAACAAGACCTTGCCCCATGCCATACAGGATGTTGTTACAACTTTTTCAGGAGAAACAATATTACTTGTTTGAGCTGGCCAGGAAACTCACTGGACCTAAACCCAACTGAAAATCTTTTGGCTATTGTGAAAAACCGGCTTCGAAAACGCGATCTTCACAACTAAAGAAAAGCTAATCAAATTTACTTATAGACATTTGGTTCCGTGACGATGAAAATACATAAAATATATGTAAACACTTGTGAATTCAATGTCAAACCGTGTGTATCTGAAGTAATAAAGGCTAAAGGTGTATGAAAATATTGAAAATGCATTTCTTGGATAAAATAAAGCTACTATTATAAAAGGTTAGTTTTTCATCCTGTTCATTAATTTGTACAATACTTATATATATATATATATCTATCTATATATATATATAGAGAGAGAGATAGATATATATATATATATTCATTCATATATATATAGCATATATATATATATACAGAGTGTTATATATATATATATATATATATATATATATAGCATATATATATATATATATATATATATATATATATATATATATATATAAACCCTTTGAGAAGTTAGATACAGTGATAATGAAAGGGAGTAATTACTTTTTATTTTTATTTCTAAGACTAATTAAATCACATAGTAGGTAATGATATCAATGTAAGAACAATTTAAAATGCAATCAATTTGTTGTTCAACACAATAGGCTAATTCACAGTCATTAATAAAATGGGTGAAAGTTAATATAACAAGTCCCTACAATCAAACACAATTTTCCGGTTCTTTTCAATGAGCCGAAGTTTAAAATGCGACCTCTTTTCTTGTATCTTGAGGCCTTACTGCCTTCCTTCCCTCGAAATGCCAGACATTTCGCGGGCAGCATTGCAGTGACTCACTCTCACAAAAATAGTGCCATACGAAAGGTTGTTAAATATTTTCCATATATAATAAAATTAATAGTAAAATTTGATATACAGAGCAACTATGAGAGGTGTACATAATTATTGTGATAACAGGTTTTTTTTTTTTTTTTTTTTTTTTTTTTTAGTAATAATTTGACATTATTATTACGAGACACAAATTCTATTCTTACAATACATTGTTACAAAATACATAAAAGACCTTCTTAATCCCCACCTCGGGGTTTTTGACTATTTCAACTCTTCTATTACAACCCTTCCTGTGACATTTTGTAAGGAACATGCAGGAATTTATTACTACTATTAGTGTTTGGCAGCATCGTTTCGTCTATAGTATTAGATAGAGGAAGAAGACGATTTTTTTTTTTGGAAGGATAAAGTGTCAATTCAACTACTGTCTAATTCTAAGAATTGCATGCAGAACTAAGAAGCTCCCCCTTTTCCTCTCTTTCTTTTTTTTTTTTTCTTTATTATTATTATCTGTATATATTTTTTTTTTTTTATTTAATCTTATTTTTCTCTTGGGTTTCAGCGTCCCTATCGGTTATGTTATGAAAGATTCTTACATTTCTTAAATTTTCTACTGCCTCTTTCCCTTGCTTTAAAATGTAAACGTTATTCTTTTTTATCCGTAGCACCCTAAAAGGTCCCGAGTATCTCTCTGACAGTTTCCCTACATTATACTGTTGATTTCTTATTAACACGGCCTTTGCCTTGTGGAGATCTTTCGGAACAAATATATTTTTATTTTTATATATAACCTGTGGGGCCAGAGGCCTACGCATTAAGGCCACTAATTTTCTCAAATAGGCACTTTGACTGACCGTGGCACTGAGTGCCTCCTTCTGCAACAAGCTTCCTGGCACTGATAGATTTTGGCCGAACATAAGCACACTGGGGGTGACCCCTTGGTCATTTAGAGGGCTAATTCTCAAACAGTACAGAGCCCAAGGCAAAATTTCAGGCCATTTTAATCCTTCATTCTCTTCATCATTAATCATACACCTTAGTGTCACTATGAGGGCTTGGTTCAATTTTTCTGCCAGTCCGTTCGAACGAGGGGAATTAGGCGTCGTGATAATATTATCTATGTTGAGTAGGTTACACACGTCATTAAATAATTTGGCAGTGAACTGGCTTCCCCGGTCTGAGATGAGCCTTTTTATAGAGCCACAGAACGGAAAAATTTCGCCCACTAACACATTCAACACCGAGTCGACCGTCGCCTGCCTAAGAGGGTAGGCGAAGGGATACTTACTAAATCTGTCGATAAAAACAAGCAGATAATTGAATCCCATACTGTAGGGTAACTTACACAAATCCACATGGAGGGTGTCAAACTTTTCCGTGACTTCCTTAAACCTGCCGAATTCTGGAGATATCCTTCTAACGCTTTTATTTTTTTGACAGACATCACAACTCTGTATAAATTTCTTTACTCTACTATGCATGAATC
This sequence comes from Trachelipus rathkii, assembly GCA_015478945.1. Lineage (NCBI taxonomy): Eukaryota > Metazoa > Arthropoda > Malacostraca > Isopoda > Trachelipodidae > Trachelipus > Trachelipus rathkii. The sequence continues at coordinate 52,693 of JABUQX010032111.1, forward strand.
TGAAGGCAAAATCCGCTTTCAGAATAGTCAAGGTCCGTTTAATTCCCAAGTGATTTGTATTATGTATTTTTCCTATGACATCATCCACCAGATTTTCCGGTACTAATATTCTAGCTGTGCCTGTGGAGATATCAACCGCCAAAGACAGCTCCTCGCCCCGATGGATGAATTCCTTGTAACAGGCCTTCAATCCACTAGTTTTCAGCCCCTTTATTAGGTCCCTTATATAACCATCAGTCTCCTGTTCTATAGCTATCTCTTTGAAATCTACCCCATCCTGAATTTTCTTCATCATTCCATTTAACCCTTTTTTACTGTAAGTTATAGCATTTATTACAAAATCATCAAAGTCATTATCATCACCAGCTTCGCTACTACTATCACTACTACCATTACTACTACTACTACTACCGCCATTATTACCACTATTACCATCATTATTACCTACTACTACTACTACTACTACTACTACTACTACTACTACTACTACTACTACTACCACCATTGCTTTCATTATTATTTTTATCATTATTATTATTATTATTATTATTATTATTATTATTGGCTATTATTATTATTGTTTTTATTATTATTATTATTATTATTATTATTATTATTATTATTATTATTATTTTCATTATTATTATTATTATTATTATTATTATTATTATTATTATTATTATTATTTTCATTATTATTATTATTATTATTATTATTATTATTATTATTATTATTATTATTTTCATTATTATTATTATTATTATTATTATTATTATTATTATTATTATTATTATTATTATTTTCATTATTATTATTATTATTATTATTATTATTATTATTATTATTATTATTATTATTATTATTATCATTATCATTATTTTTATTATTATTATTATAATACTCCAGTAAGTCTTTTTCTTTTAACGTGCGATTTAAAGGGCTCAACCCTTCCACTACGGAATTCAGAGAATTCCATCCACTAAACTCCTCCTCCAGTTGTAACTCCGTCTCCATAGTATTTTGTTTTGGCCACGCCCACTCCCCATTTTCTATACAAGCCAGTTGCAATTGCAACTCCCCAGCCTCTATGATTTTATCTCTTTCGTTAGCCAATTCTGTTAAAATTATCGCCAATTTATTTTTAGCCTTAGAGACCAATTTAAATTCAACGTCAAAATTTGCAATGGCATTCAATAAATTTACCTCTCGAATATTATGAATTTTTTCGGCACTCTTTTTCATATAAGCTGTGATTAACCCACTGTTGCTAGTACAGACAGTGATTCTCTTATTGGCAATTAAGTAAGCATATTTTTGTAAACTGTTTTTGACGCATAAGAGCTCCTTAACCAGCTGTGGTAGGGCCACTTCTGCCTCGGTGAGTATGGTACTATAAAGCGCGAAAATTTTTGTTTGATTATCTTCTTCTCCCATCAGTGCACTAGCTATAGTGAGTTCGCTTACCTTCGTGTATACTAGTAACTCAGTTCCTTCATCAGGGAACGATAACAGGGTGGCGCTCACCATTGCTGCTTTAGCTTCCAGAAACGCTCGCTCGGCTTCTACCCCCCAGGAAATCCTTTTATTGGAGGCGGGTTTTCCTTTCAACATTTTCGTTAGGGGTTGCAACAATTGAGCCGCCCCTACTATATTGATTCGGCAGAAGTTATATAGACCGAGGAAAGCCCTAAGTTGTTTGATAGTTGTTGGCCTTGCAACATTCACCACTGCATCGATTTTCTCCTTACTAGGCTTAACCCCCTTCTCGCTAACATTGAAACCTAGAAAGTCCGTTTCTTCGACTGCAAGTACACATTTTTCTGGGTTCAGATAAATTTTCATATATTTTAATCTCTCCAAAACTTTCTCCAACATTGCAACATGTTCTTCAAGAGTCGAACTGGCAATTAAGATGTCATCTAAATAAACAAAAACATTCCTTAAATCTCCAAACAAGATTGACATAAAGCGCTGGAAGGCACTAGAAGAACACTTATGTCCTTGTATTAAATAGTTAAAACTGTAATTACCAAATGGACAAGTAATAGTGAAATATTTCTTTGTTTTCTCGCTGATTGGCACGTTATAGTAAGCTTGCCGAATATCGAGCCGTGTTAGCAACTTGCAATGTTGCAATTGCACTAAGATATCTTTAATCTTAGGTAGAGTAAAATTGTCAGAGGTTGATCTCTGGTTTAATAACCTCAGATCAACGACTAAACGAACTCTGCCATCCGACTTTGGCAAGAAGCTTGTTGGGAAACCCCAATTGCTTCTCCCCCGCGAAATGACCCCCGCGTCCAATAATTTATTGATTTCCTCCCTTGCTTTCTCAAAAAGATGTGGAGCTATGCTTCTACTCCTCAATTGTAGTTTGCCGCTAACTCGCATAAAATTTCCTCCTTCAAAGGACACTCTTCTTCCTCCTCCCCCCCCTCATCAACAGTGCAATCTTCACCCCCCTCTCCAATAGTACAATCTTTACTCCCCCCTCCCCCCTCCCCTATAGTTTCATTACTATTAAGTCGTGACTGAGCGACGAAGTTGTTCTCACAGCTGTCAAAATAAGCCCCGCCCCCTTTTCTCCGGTACTTTGTACAAATAAAGCGCCATCTTTTGAGCTGATCATTCTTTAAATCTAAATTAGGTGCTTTATAAGGATTTAAGAATAAGACTTGGTACTTCCTAATTAAATTATTAACTAATTCGTATTCGCAAAGCGGTATATTTAAAGAGACAGCGGCCAGAGGGAAGATAGAATTTCGAACATGTTCCGAAAAATCAAAAGCCTCATTACTAAGAGAAATACTACGTTTCGTGCTGGGATCTAATAAATAATGGCACCTAAAATGATGAACCCGTGTTTTTTGAGAAACGGCATGCCTAAGACATTGAATTTAATATCTGAAGCGTATGCATGCAAGTCATAAGGTCTGCCCAACCCCAAGTCAACTTTAGTCATTATTTTTTTATAAATATGGATACAGCCTCCGTTCGCGGCCCTGGCACTCCCAATCGGGGCCTCCTCCTTATCCGATTCAGTAGCAATTAAAAGGTCGAGGCAACTCCCACAGTCTAGTAAATAAGTCTCATTGTTAGTTGCGTCCGAAATATAATACAATTTATCAAAAACTACTTCTTTAACAGCAGCAACGATTTTAGTTGAGTTGCCAGAAACTTCCACCACAGCATTATCAGACAAGTCACATGCATTATTTCTTAAAATTAATGATCCTCATGCTTATCGGAAGAAGAAGAACCTCCTTCATCTCTAAAACTAATACAATTCATTTTCAGAAAGGGAATTTCGCCCCTTTCATTATTACAAATTCATTTTTATCATTATTTTTATCAATAAGTATAGATTCACAAGTCAGAATCGCCTCCATTCCCGCCTTCTCCCCAGTGACTGGGGTAGGGGGATAGGTTGACTCCGTCGGTGGAGGCAGCGACTCATTCACAAAGCTATTGTTTTCAAAAGTCACAGCGTTATTATTTTCAATACAATTATAAGAACTTACAAAACCGTTATTGCCATCACTACGACTATCATTCCTAGTTCTACAATCATTATTATTATTATTGCTATTATTGTTATTAACCTCATCATGCGTTGAGTTACAATTTAAAGTTGAAGATGACTCTACTCCTACTGACTCAGTGACAAGCGACTTCTGTGGGGGAGAGGGTGAATCACTAGGAATCCCCCCCTGCCCTTGATCATCCTTACAAGTGATATTTCTACTCCATTTAAATCTATTAACATTTCCATCATACCTACGATTAATATAATTACAATTATTACTAAAATACCTATTACTATTATGGCCATTAAGATTAGCATGCTCATTATTATTATAGAAATTATTATAACCGACACGTGCATTATTATTATAATTATTATTGTTACAATTAATATTTTCGTTACCATAGCAATTATTATTATAAAAATCGTCAATACTATGGTTACTGTAATTTCTATTATTATAATTACGACTATAAATTCTACTGTTATTATGATTATCGTTATAATAACGTCTTCTACTATAGTTAAAATTAATATTTCCCCGCCCAAAATTTGATTTATTCATACAAAAGTTACAGGGTAAACAATCACAAAGGTCTCTACTCACAAAAGCGTCGTTCCCCCCAATATTCACCCCCATCTGGCCCGGGAGTCGCCTCACGGACCAGCCTTTCCATTTTTTGAAATGTTGACGTTCTGTTGTGGGGGTGGAGGAGTTGCCGGGGGTTGCGATATCAAGGTGTACATTGGACAATATCGACCCTCACATCGAAATGAATGGTGCAAAAATTTCCTATGGAACCTACAAAGGCCTTCTGTACTAGGCCCAGCTGCAACGTTGTTATAAGTTGATCGGTTGAAATTCCTTCCTCTTGAATTTTGATCATTATTGGGGGTGGGGGAGTTCTTCGCATTCTGACACATTGTCTTAGCGAGCTCTATGACGCTCTTGGCTAGTGATCTCATCTCTTCAGCTGACTTTTCATGAGAGATTATCAGTCGACTTATCTCCCTCTCTTGGGTCGAAGTCTCTTTGTTGGGTGGCTTGGTGACTTTCTCTTCTGCTGGTCGTACGGCGTTCACCGATTGCCATTCGTTTCTACCCCCCGCGGGGGATTGGCGAGCTCCGTTTTGGGAAAAAAATTTGTTAAAAATGTCGTCGGCAATTTCAATTAATTCCTCAAAATCATGGTTCTTCTCTGTAGTCATGAGGGAGATCTGTAATTGCTGAGGCAATTGTAAGAGAAAGAGTTCTCTAATGAATCTGGCATCGTTATCCGTTATTGAATCGAAAGTGGATAATCCGAGCATTTCTTTTATTCTCACTGCATAATCGGATGGGAGCTCTCCCTCCCTCATCCCTGATCGAAAGACTTCTTCTATCTGCATTCTTAGCGATGGTGCATAGAGTTTCTCTATTACTTTTACTAATTTAGTATAACAATCATCTTTTAAGGGAAGTTTCAACGAATTTGTAATCTTGCTTGGTAATTTTGATGCCAAAAGTCTTACCCTCTCCTTTTGATCGATGATTTCATTAAGGTTAAAGATCATTGTTGTCTGCCGAATCCACTCTAAGGCCTCAAATTCGTTGAAAGGGGGAATAGCATTGAGGGGGAGATTCTTTTTTCTTCCTTTTCTCCCTAAGAGAGTGGGGGAAGGGTGACTCTTCACCAAGTTTGCTGCTTCATGCTCTCCTTGGATTCCGCTTTCCGACTCTGTCTCGTATAGTGACGAGTCACCTTCTTCATTTACCCCCTCGACAGGAGGGGCTACTTCTGGGGGAGTGTGATGGGGTCTTGACGATTGAGACCGAGTCACGATAGCTACGTTGCTTCTCTTCGTTTGAACTCTGAGCGACTTTCTTTTTAAACTCGGCATTCTTAACGGTTTTTTTTTCTTTTGTTTAGGGGAAGGTTTTAGGCCTATTGTGATAGGGTTTCTTATTTCACTGTTTTTTCGGGGAATTTGAACCGTTTTTTTTTTTTTTTTTTTTTGTGTGTGTGTTTGTGTTTTGAATTGGCACTTTTTTTTTTTTTTTTTTTTTTTTTTAGGCCCTGTTTGAATTAATTCACTGTTTGACACTCTTCACATCAGTTAGGTATGGGTGTTCAAGGTTGCTAATGGGGTCACCATTCTTTGTAATAACCCTTTGACGAGTTAAATACAGTGATAATGAAAGGGAGTAATTACTTTTTATTTTTATTTCTAGGACTAATTAAACCACATAGTAGGTAATGATATTAATGTAAGAACAATTTAAAATGCAATCAATTTGTTGTTCAACACAATAGGCTAATTCACAGTCATTAATAAAATGGGTGAAAGTTAATATAACAAGTCCCTACAATCAAACACAATTTTCCGGTTCTTTTCAATGAGCCGAAGTTTAAAATGCGACCTCTTTTCTTGTATCTTAAGGCCTTACTGCCTTCCTTCCCTCGAAATGCCAGACATTTCGCGGGCAGTATTGCAGTGACTCACTCTCACAAAAATAGTGCCATACGAAAGGTTGTTAAATATTTTCCATATATAATAAAATTAATAGTAAAATTTGATATACAGAGCAACTATGAGAGGTGTACATAATTATTGTGAGGGCAAGAGAAATTCTGCCTTCACATATATATATATATATATATATATATATATATATATATATATATATATATATATATATATATATATATATATATATATATATATATATATATATATATATATATATATATATATAAAGTATATATATATATATATATATAAACTGAGATAATTAAAGTCCATTTTAGAATTTTTTATTAAATTAAATTATTAAAATTCAATTTTGTCAGAAATAAAAACAAATATAATGTTATAATGTTTTTAAATTATAATTTATTAAAGTAAACATACTTTTACAATTATAATAATGTGAACATGAAATTATCTTGCTTACACAAGAATTTGTTTAAATATATATATATATATATATATATATATATATGTATAACTAATATATATATATATATATATATATATATATATATATATATATATATATATATATATATATATATATATATATAACTCTATATGCTATATATATATATATATATATATATATATATCCAAGGCAGCCATTTTCGTGAAAATTACAGAAAACGCTTAAAATATATCGTAAATAATAAAAAAAAGTTATTAAAAATAGTCTAGAAATGCTATAATTGCTTGGCACAAGCAGGGGCGGAATCCACCTGGCACCTACCCCCGGCTAGTGAGTGGTGTGAAAATAATAACTTATTACTTCAAGGGCATGAGCCTATAAAAATAAATAAATCAATAAAAAAAATCGTGTTATAAATATCCAATTAGTAGAAGTTAATTTTTCTTAGTGTCATTTCTCGAAATATTTTTTTACATTTTCTTTCATCAAATCTTATTTCAAACATTTCATATAAGTTTCATGAAAATCGGCAGATGGTATTAATTTTAATAAGGTTTTCCATAAACAAATGTAATAAATATGAAATTTGGGAAACCTCATAACTTTTTTCAGGGTCATTTGTCAAGGATATTTTATTTATTTTTTTTTACGTTTTTGACGTTTTTAACGTTTTTTAAACGTTTTTTTACGTTTTTTTTTTAATTACAATTCATTTCAAACATTTATTATAATTTTGATGCACATCTGTACCAGGGTATATATATATATCTATGTAAATAATATATAATATATATATATAATATATGTATATAACATAATATATATATATATATAATATAAATATATATATATATATATATATATGTATATTAACAATATATATATATATATATATATATTTACCATTGTATATATATATTATATATATATTTTTTTATATTTATATATATAATATATATATATATATATATATATATATATATATATATATATATATATATATATATATATATATATATATATATATATATACCTATAATGATATATATATATATATATATATAATAATAAGAATGTAAAAGAATATAAAAATATTTACACAATTTTTATATATAAATGTTTAATAGATATAAATATATATATATATATCTTCTTAATATATATATATATGTTATATATATATTATATATATATATATATATATAATATATATATATATATATATATATATATATATATATATATATATATATATATATATATATATATATATATATATATATATATATATATTTATATATATATATATATATATATATATATAATATATATATATATATATATATATATATATATATACTATATATATATATATATATATATATATATATATATATATAACTATATATATATATATATATATATATATATATATATATATATATATATATATATATATATATAAAGAGCAGGAAGGGGATGAATGAGGGAGGGGGGTGAACAAGGGTGAAATAAGATAATCTAAATTTATTTCATTTGAAAAATTGAAGCTTTTAAAGAAAGAAATAATTTTCCTACGCGATGGCGTGACTTCGCATAGTGACTCCACCCTTGACCCGCTGACTGGGGTGAAAAAGATGTCTGAACAATTTTTGCATTTTTCAATGTTCACATTCCAGGATTTTTTTTTTTTTTTTTTTTTGTAACAATTAGTTTTTTTTTTGGAAGGATAATTATAAAATTATGAATTTAAATTTCCCTTTAGCTATCAGAAATTTATATGGATGTCTTAATTAACATTTAAAATACTATATATATATATATATATATATATATATATATATATATATATATATATATATATATATATATATATATATATATATATATACTCTCTCTCTTATATATATATATATATATATATATATATATATATATATATATATATATATATATATACTCTATATATATATATATATATATATATATATATATATATATATATATAACCTACCCAACTATAATCTTCTCTCCCAAGTGACTGGGGTAAAGTGCGTCACATGCACCGGAAACAGGAAAATAGTAGAAGAGCATGGCGCAAGTCGAAAAGAAAGCCCAGCTTTACCGCCCCATTATACCCTTAAGTGAGAACTCGTTGCAATCAGAAAAATCCACCCTAGGGATTCATGGAACTTCAACGGACTCTCACTATGGCATCTCGTCAATGTAAGGTTCATCCCTTGACCCACGTGGGCCCTTCACAAAATCTCGTCATTCACTCCTATTATGCACCTTTCTTCTCAATCTGCCAAACTCACATTTCTCTCCTCCAAGAATTCCTTTATTGACTAAATCCACTTTTTCTTCGGTCTTCCAGCCGGTCGGATCCCAGCACCCTCATCACTATATATACGCTTAAAAAACCGATTATCATCCATCCTTTCTACATGACCAAACCATCTCAATGTACATTTATTCTCTCATTTACCCCTTTCTTCACCCCACACAACTCCCTAATACGTTCATTTCTCATTTTAACAATTCTTCTCACACCTAACATGGCCCTAAGATTGTCCATCTGAACACATTGAACTTTAGATCTATACCTCTTATCTCAGGCCATAGTTCCACTACTATACATCAACATAGGTAACAACATACCCTTCCACCTTCCTACCATTCACAACTTTCCTGCTACAATCTGTATCATCCGTTCCCTTTTCATCCAACATATATCCCAAATATTCAAACTGGTGAAAATACTTAAACAGTAACTCTAGCACAGAACTTCCACCGAGGACTGTGCTTCACTCACAACCAAACGCCCTCTTATCTACGTTTTACTTTCAAACCCCCTCCTTTACACACCTGCCAAAATCCTTCTGCAATCTCTCAAACTCGCTAGATTCGCCACGCAGACCAAATCATCCGCATGTAATAGGTAGGGCACCCTCCACTATCTTCTATTCTTGCCACCCCACACCTAATTCTTTCATAACCCTTTCCATATACAAATTGAATAACCAAGGAGACACAGTACATCCCTGCCTCACTCCGCTATTAATATTAAACCAATCACTTTCAGCTCCATTTATTCTTACACACGCTTCACTATCGTCATACATACTTTTAATTCCATTCAGAAGCCTACCACCAACACCATATATCACTAACATACCTGCCATAGAGCTTCCCTAATAATCCTATCATACTGTTGTTGCAAATCCATAAAACCTAAATACAATTTTTCTTCTTCTTCTCTCTCATTTTTTTCAATCATTTGTTTCAATGGAAAGATTGATTTGATCCTCACATCCTCTACTACTTCTAAACGCACCCTGTTCTTCACCAATCAGTCTCTCAGTCACTCGATGCACTCTATCTACCAAACTACCAGCATATATCTTCCCTACAACACTCAATAAACTAATTTCCCTATAATCATACAGTTACCCTTATCCTCCTTACCCTTAAATAAGGGTACTATTACTGCTCTCCTCCAATCCCACGGAAACGTTTTGTTACACAACATCCAAATCCATTCAATCACCATCTCGCCTCTGTTCTTGATCATTTCATCAGTAAGTTAATCTATACCTGCGGATTTACCATTTTTCAACTTTCTCACTTCACCCATTACCTCCTCCTTACTTATGACATCATCCCAAAAATACCTATTCCTTCTTGCAGCATTAAACCAATACACATTCACTATCACCTCATGTTATGCCGATTTTCGAAATGTTCCCTCCACACTCTCCTTACATTTATTTCATCAGTTACGAAAGCACCATCTCTTTTCATTATTCTAAGAAGATTCCCCTTATTCTCATTCTTAACCTTTCGCTCTTCCTTCCAGAAGAGCTTCCTATTCCCTTGTAAGTCCCCATTCATCCTCCTTCCAAACTGTTCATTTACCTTTTTTTTCCTCCTACATATGCATCTTTCAGAATTCCTTTTTCTTTGTTATATAATTCCAAACATCTTTATACACACACACACACACACACACACACACACACACACACACACACACACACACACACACTTCCCACACACACACACACCACACACACACACACACACACACACACACACACACACACACACACACACACACACACACACATATATATATATATATATATATATACATATACTCTTATATAATAATATATACATATGTAATATATATATATATTATATAATAACATATATATATGTATATATAATAATATATATATATATATGTATATATAATATATATATAATAATAACAATAATATATATGTATATATATAATACATATAATAATAATAATAATAATAATAATAATAATAATAACTAATAATAATAATGATATTAAGTTAATAATAATATAACAATAATAATCATATATAACTAACTCTTCTATAATAATAATAATATATATATATATATATATATATGTATATACTACACATAATATAATATAATATATAATAATATATATATATGCCAACGTTCCATTGTCCGTCATGTGTATCTTATCAAAGGCTATTGATGCTGCAATTAAGACGGATACGTACAACGGAATGCTGGTCCAATTTAGTGCTTTGGAAATGTAAAAAAAAAAAAAAAAAAAAAAAAAATATATATAATATATATATAACATTTATATAAATATATATATATATAATATATATATATATATAATATATATATATATATATATATATATATATATATATATATATATATATATATATATATATATATATATATATATATATATATATATATATATATATATATATATATATATATATATATCTCAAAAACTACAATAGCTACAGCGAAAAGGAATACATTTTTGGAATCCTGGTAAAATTTTAGATAGGAAAATGTAAAAAAAATAAAAATAAATAAATAAATAAAATAAATATTGGCAATTTTTTTTTTTTAGGAGCAGGGGACATAGTATATATATATTATTTGTAAAGGTGTTACAGGGCAATGTAGGGGGCTCGAGCCGACGGGGAACACAGGGGGACGTTTTCCATACCCCCGTGGGAGGGGCGGAGGAACCCCGCGACATAATAAGAGCGGGGTTCAGGGGCCCTCCCGGAGGGGGTAGTCCTACCCCGTAGTTCCCCGGAAGGCCGAGAGACCCCGACTCCTGCCATCGGTGCGGTATACCCTTGGGTATTCTTTAGTAAAAAAAAAAAAAGCAAAATTTAATAGAAAGTCTATTTTCCTATTTGAAATTTTACCAGGATTCCAAAAATGTATTCCTTTTCGCTGGAGCTCATTGTAGTTTTTGAGATATTTTTTTTTTTACATTTCAGCATAAAAGTGGATAACATTTCAACAATGTTTAGTTTAAACATTAATGGTTTTTTAAGATACATATGACAGGACCATTCGGAAACATGACCATATATATATATATATATATATATACATATATATATCTATATATATATATATATATATATATATATATATATATACTATATATCTATATTATATATATATATATATATATATATATATATATATATATATATATATTTGGGGGTAGAGAATGTGATTATTTTCTCTTTCATAGCTCTGCTTGTAGCTGTAAATTAGTATATTAGTGACGTGTTTGTTACTCATGGAAGGAAGTGTCCGGCATTTGCTATAGGCCTGGACAGTCAGCCAGTCAGAACAACCGGGGATCTTTTTATAACAATTTCACTCACAAGAAACAAGAGTCCTAGCTTTATCCTCTATATTGGGGAGTTATATATATATATATATATATATATATATATATATATATATATATATATATACGTTATATATATATATATATATATATATATATATATATATATATATATATATATATATATATATATATATATATATATATATATATATATATATATATATATATATATATATATATATATATATATATATATATATATATATATAATAGCTAGTATCACCAAAACGAATTTAAACATTTTAAATAATTTATTAGCCGACTAGTTTCGGGCAAGAATACTTCTTCCCATTTTCAAGGCTTACAATATAATGATAAAATTTCAAATAAAAATATTATATAACATCAATAATAATTAAAATAATATAAAGTTAAAATAAATAAATCATATAGATAAATTAATGGTTACAATATTATGCAGTAAAGAGTTCTTAATTAAAACAAAATCTCACTTCAGTATTAAAAGACTGTTAAAATTTAGATTTTCATTTAAGGTCGGTTTGAGATGCCAAATATACAAGGATTCTAACAACTGAAGATCGGGTTCCTCAGTTTGGGACAATATTCCAAAATTGGTATCCTGTATATGGTGGCCTTCCTGAAGAGAATGAGCATTTATAGCTGAATAGGGAGGATGATGTAAATATATATCAGTGGCGTACCTCGAAGATTATACTTAGAAATACGTGTGGAAAGACTTTGTATTGTCTTTTATATATATATATATATATATATATATATATATATATATATATATATATATATATATAATATATATATAAAAACAAATTAATAATATATATATAATATATATATATATATATATATATATATATATATATATATATATATATATAGGCCAGCATCCCGAAGAGTTCAGGCATGTAACTAGAAAACTATAACATCTACAGGAAAATAAATAACATTTTTGATTTCAGCAAGTAATTTCATCGAAGAAACTTAAAAAAAAAATTTATTTTATTGTAATATTTATTAATAACACCTTAAATATTTGTAAAATCTTACACCTGGCATTGTACGCTTTGATTGACCTTGAAACGTGCATTAGTTCTCGAAAGCAAAAGGTGCCAAATACCACTTTTTTTTACGCTTTGGAGAAACTTATTTTTTCTTTTTATATCCTTTTTAGGGGGTTCGAGCCGACGGAGGGACAGAGGGGCAGTCCCATCCCGTTGTTCTCATTAGGCCGAGAAACCCCGACTCTATCCATCGTTCTTGTTTACCCGAGGGTATTCGTTAGTTTAAAAAAAAATTCAACATTTGGCACCTTTGCGTGCTCACTCGGAGTAAGCGGCATCTTTGAATTCTCAAAAAACTGTAATTTTTTCAACATTTTTAACAATTTTAATTTTTTAAAAAGCGTTATTTTTTTTTTTTTTTAATTTCCGGGGTAAAAATGTCTCCTGATTAATAAAATGATATTTATTTTCGTGTACCTGTTATAGTTTTTTAGTTACATGCCTGGACTCTTCGGGATGCTGACATATATATATATATATATATATATATATATATATATATATATATATATATATATATATATATATATATATATATATATATAATATATATATATATATATATATATATATATATATATATATATATATATATATATATATATATATATATATATATATATATATAAGAAGGGAATAACGCAAGCCAGTGCACTAGAGTCACAGCAAATCTCTCTCTCTCTCTCTCTCCTCTCTCTCTCTCTCTCTCTCTCTCTCCTCTCTCTCTCTCTCTCTCTCTCTCTTTATATATATATATATATATATATATATATATATATATATATATATATATATATATATATATATATATATATATATATATATATATATATATATATATATATATATATATATATATATATATATATATATATATATATAAAGAGAGAGATTGTTCAGACTAAGTTCATAGGCTTACAATTATCCTTTTTATTTTTATTTTTCATTTTTCTTGTAGGAATAGCCTATAAAAATAAATCAATAGATTTTATTGCCTTCTCCGTGGACGAAGCCTTCAAATTAAAAAAATTTAAAACTCTAATTTGAGACAATAAATGTTAGTTAAAGTATTTATCAAACGTGTAGAGTTGATAATCATTAGACGTTTCTAGCAATTTGGACAATATACTTTTAGGCTTATGATAATTGATTTTAAAGAAATTAAGGTATTCTTACCAATGAATCGAGTTTTATTAGTGGCACTGTTAAAAGTAGCAGTATTAAAGTGTAGGGGGGTTGTGAAATACCATAACACAGTAGTGGTTCGAATCCCGCTGGTTCCTTCGTAGCAAGACGGTCGTAAAAGTAGCTGAGAAAATAGGCAGCGCTAATGAGCAGCAACGAATTTTTAGTTATGTCAGCCGAAAGCAGATGTTTGTATTCATTTCTAGACGACCACGTAAGAGTAAACCTAAATTGGGCCTAACTAAACTTAAAGTTTGTGGATACGGTATTTCTACAATGAAAATAGCGTCATAAAAACGGACTCTGAAAGACCACGGAACCAAACTCGGCCATATTTCCGGAGAAGAAGAGAAAAAAAAAAAAAAGAAAACAAGAAAAGACAAGATTTGGATGGCTTTTGTCATTACGATTAAACTGTGATCCAGTTTCAAGTTTGGAACCACCCTTAGGCTTAAGGTATAATTTCTATATCTTTGTACTTCGCAAAAGATCAATAGTAAGAATGACGTAGAATTGTACTATACAACTTTATGGTTTATGGCCTACGAGAAACCAGGGAATTCCTGTTACAAATATCGGTTTGAGAGTAATAAAGAAATAGGCCTTACATAGAAAAATGGTTGGTGTGTCGATTTTCTTACAGGAAACCGACAAACATCAAAGGAATAGCATAAGAAATTTAAAACGACCAATGAGCAAGGAGAATTATATGTCCTTTTTAAAAACAATATGAATAAAAATAAAAGAAAATGCCGTATGCATTTTGATGCTTATATAATTCTTTTATGGGTATCGAGTTTCTTCTGTGACCTACTTATTATCCCTATGTATGGCATAGCTATGGTGAGAATGTAGCTATCATATATCTTTTTATATATATATATATATATTATATATATATATTATTATTATTATTATTATTATATTATATATATATATATATATATATATATATATATATATATATATATAGTATATATATATATATATATATATATATATATATATATATATATATATATATATATATATATATATATCCAGGAGAGGGAGAGGTTAAAAGTAGTTTATTTGATCTAAATTTGTGCCTGTAAGTGACAACAGATAGCTTCTATACAAACAAACTTGTCCGTGACAAATGTCAACAATGACCCATCAGCCAACTTTTTTTTCTCGTACACACATATATATATATATATATATATATATATATATATATATATATATATATATATATATATATATATATATATATATATTGAAGCGGCGCACGAAAACGAAAGCGTTTCACGATAAATGCGAAACGGCTAAACACCTGAATTCATTGATTGAACGAAGCAATAAC
>JABUQX010032112.1:0-5000 GCA_015478945.1 Trachelipus rathkii
AGCAAATTTAAATGCAGACAATGACAATTGACTCAATAGAGAAAAAATATGCTCGATGGCCTTGACAAAAGATAAATAAAATTACATAAAGGTAGGTTATATTATATTTCATTATACTATTTTAAATAATTAATTACCATTTTGAACATTTTAATTCCGTAATTGCACTTAAAAATATGACTCAAAATTAGAGTACATTTTGAAATTAATTAGTATATTTAATTAATTATAATTATCTAATGATTAAAACAAGACTAATAATAGCACAATTTCACAAACAACATAATAAAGCATCTAGATATGAAATATATAATACGTCAACTATGAAGGACAGGTCTGTCCAGTAATATTATATTTACTGTACTTAGCAACCATTATATGATTGACATATGGGAGGAATGCTGGAGGCCTGAATATTCATTCTATTTGGTTACATACACTTGGAATTTATAAACAGTATAGTCAGCATTATATCATACAGATTAAAAAAGCTGTTAAATTAGATCATTTTCATGTAATATATGAAATTCTACTAGTGTGAATGACGGGAAAACAATATCCCTATTGTTTATAGAAGATTCAGATATAAAGCAAATAAGTTAATTTATGATAGAAATATTTTTTCAGTTTACAGGAATATTAGCTCAATTGTAATGGTTGCCGAAAACTTTTATATTATTAATAATAAAATATTGGGTGAAATCGTGGGGATTGAGAGTACATTACTAACCTATAATTTAATTTATATTTTCACTTACTAGTTTATCTAATTATTTTATTTATTTCAAAAACTGACATTTTTATTTTTTTTAAATTAATATGATGCATGTTTGTATATAATATATCAAACCTATCGAATTAAAGATTGTATTACTTATATATTAAGTTAATTTTTTTTTGTTATAGATACAATTATATACTATATAATTTTGATTATATCTATAATATTATTACTTGAATAACAATTATATAATAATAATAGCAATATATTTTTCATCCACTATATATATAAATACTATAAAATTTTTTTTTAAATTCGATTAATTTTTATAAAACTAAAATTCTACTCCTGTTTCGATCTTTTAATTTTTGATCATTCATTTTATTTGATGACACATTATTATTAATATTTTATGATTTCTCCCGATCTGATAGGAATGTCATGGTCAACTAAATATTAGTTATTTGTTTTTCATCTTGTGATTTCTTGAGCTATATTAAGTATTATTTATTAAATTCATTCACCTTCTTATTTCTGTTACACACATCAGCTATACTTCAATAATTCCCGTTATGATAGTGCCTATCAATTATGCCCATAAATTTTTTTAGTAGATATTTCTAATCAACAATGTTTATGACTTTTGAGACTTATCTCGGCAAAATTCAGTCGCTGAAATCAAGCAAAATAGATGTAATAATTGTTCAAATAATTAAAACAGACATTCGCCGTCCAGACTAATAATCAATAATAATAATAACATTACATACTAATATATCATAACTAATAATAATAAATAATAACAATAATAATAATAATAATAAATATAATAATATAATAATGCCAAATCTTCTCTCTCTCCTCCTGAAAGAGAGCCTTTGTTACAATTCTCAGCTGCGTCGCTTTTTATCACTTTCTCATATGTCTTGTCGCATGCTTGCTAATACTCTCATCACAGTTTAAGAGAGATATGACTTCCAGCTATTGATAGGAGTTCTATGCATGAATCATCGGATATCGTGTCAACATGATTGGAGTATACCAGTGATAAGAATTCTGATAGAAAACGTACATGTCATATGTTTTCCATTACTGGGAACTATATTAACATAAATACTATATTATATATAACTAATATACTATTATATAGTATATATATAATATATCATTATATACAAACTGATAAAGTTAATATGATAGGATAAGGAAGCTCTATATATAGTAATATATACTTATAATATAATAATACTACTATATATAATATATAATAACAAATAATAAGAATATATTTATATATCAGAGCTGGGCTCGCCTATAATTTTTTGAGTGCGCTTGTGCGCCTTGCGCCTATGCCGCCGGACCTATTGCGCTTAGCGCCTATGCGCCTATATTTTTTGAAGGTCACATCAATTGCGACCTAGCGCCTAGTGCGCCTTTGCTGGCCTACGATACTTTTCGCCGGTGAGTGATGCTCGCTAAATATTATTTGCCAAAGTAAACTTTAGTGCGATAATGAAAGCATGCTTTTATAAAAGGAAGCGGAAGAAAAACACACCTATTAATTTTTATTAATTAAAACACCCGTTAAACTAATATCTACGACCTTATTCCTCCTCCCAGTCCTTGGATCCATGTTTTCCCACAGCGAGCGAGTTCCAGACTCGAGCGCTGCAGAAGTTGAAAATCTTTCAGAGCCATAGTTGCCACTTTATTTGTAGTTAGATAGTTGAACTCACAGTATTATATAATATATATATATCATAATAAAATATATATATTACTTATATATAAATACCTATAATAGTACCAGAAATGTGATTCATACTATATAATATATATATAAATATAAATATATAACATACTATATATACCTGCGTTATATATATATATGTTATACATCTGGTTTTTAGAAATGATACAAAGTTTCCCCAAGCTCTAAAGTTCTAACTCTCTAAGGGTTAAACAAAATGCTTTGCTTCCAACATGTTTCATAGGCGCGCTATGCGCGCAACAGAATTGGCATGTGCGCCCTATTGCTTAAGTCCGCCTTTTGATAAAAATGTTTGCGCCTATGGCGCCTTTGCGCCTAACGAATGACTAGTGCGCCATAGGCGCTAGCGCAAGCTTCGGTGGCGCAAGCGCCCAAGCCTCTGAGATATATATATATATCATATAATAAATATATAAAATATACTATATAATATATATATATATACTATATATATATATATATTAAATATACTATATACTAAATATATATACTATCAATTTACTTAAATCACTTTTTTATTATTTAATTAAAAATAATAACATAAAATCAATAATAATAACCATCAGATCTAACACAAAACATACTAACAGGTTTTAGCCAACTCTGAGCACCATAAGACTCTTTCGCGCATAGCACGGCCTCTTCAGAGTAGATTTAGCAAGGAACCTTAGGAACGCCTCTCTGCGTAAGAATCTAAGCTGTGATACATTTTCTATATAGATGAGTTGTCCTATTAATCCCTTCCTCTTTATCGATCCTTAAAAAAATTAAATTTTGTTGTTTGAGTCTATGTTTATCTCACCTGTCATTTTATTATAGTTGTTCGTATTTACTAAATGCCAAATATATTCAATTATTTTTCTTCTTTTATTGTTATCTGAGACATGTATGATGGGTTTCGCATTTTGATCAATATTTGATCCATATGCTTATTGCACTTCGATCTATGATGGGTAGCGCGCGAGATTTCTGATTTATTCAGAAATGAGATCGTATCAATGTTGGTAGTTTTCTTTTATAGTCCACCGTCTCTCCCACATAAATACTTCTTTTTATGTGGGAGAGACAATTGACTTTAGAGCGGAACAATTTTGCACTATACTATATACACTGAAGAATTAGGGTTATTTATAAATTTATTGGGTTTTAAAACTTTTTTCAAGCGTTGGGTATTCGATGGAACAAACCCGGTCCCTACCACGGTAACAATGTTTCTGGTATTACTTCCTAATGCAATTTTGTCAGAGGATAAGGAACAGAATAAATAAATGATATTTATCTTAAAGGAGTAGCTGGTTACGTTTATGATAGAAATTTGCTCTTGCTTTCTAAATCAACTTTTATCATAATTTATTAAAGAATGGTATTTGGTAAATTCTTAATAATATCAAATAAAAAATTTATTTCAGCTTTTAGTAATTGTCTGAAGGAGAACAAATACGCTAATGGCACGTACAAAAATAAACAGTGATTCGTACCTTACCTTCGTATGAAGGCAAAAAGGACAATACCAATGTGTATAGATTAACATGTTGCAGTTTGGCTTCCTGTTAGATTGAGAAGTTAAAATGCTACTATCTGTCCCATTTACATTACTTTACCAACCGGTGATCCAAAAGCGGCCAGTTGAATTCATTTGATTTAGGACTTCAACTAGTAAACTGTAAATGGGTTATTATAGGAGTTGATATATGGCAGAAATATCAATGAAGAGGTCTTTATGGGAACAGGCCGATAACAACAAAACACGTCATCGACCGTACCCAAACCAATGTAGACTTTTCAAAAATTGGAGATTGGCGAAACAAAAATACTTCTCAACCCAACTCCGTAAAAAGAAAGATGCCTTATTAATAGGTGGGCCCAACCGGGCGAACCATTTCACTGAAGACAATTGCCTCCTTAAATACTTTAAATTGTAATTCGAAAAATCTATGTTCTAAACGTCAGCAGTTGATAAGTTGTTGTATTCTAAAATCGGACACGGATATATGACCAAATAATGTTGGAAACCCTGTAAAAACTGACTGTCTTGTCTAGAGAAAGTGCTAAAAAGGAACCGTAGCGGAAACTGTAAAAGCGACAATATGCAATAAAACTTAACAAATGAATTTCTAAGTGAGTCGACATATTTTTGATTTATCCAATAAAATTGTGTGGTCATTTACGTAATATTGCGTATGACGAATCACCCACAAGGCGGACTCAATTGTTCTGCCTAACCACTTTTCCAATATTAAAATGTAATTTTTTCTTCTCGTATTTTATAGAGATGATGGAAGTAGCGGGAACATATAGGTTTCCGTGACCTTGCGCTAAACCCAATAAAATTTTGTGAATGCTGAGGCATATTATCTTACTTTCATTAATATATTATTTGAGGTGTTTACAAATCTGTCTTAATGATTTATCAAAATCTTTACTTCTCTGAGAACAGATCTCTTTCAGGAGCCCCACAGTCCCCAATTCCACTAATTCTTTCTCCAAAAGTACAACACATATATAACT